>CAKNYM010050767.1:10268-25411 GCA_932195095.1 Andricus curvator | reverse complement strand
ATTGATTTTTTTAATTTTTCAAAATTTATTTATAATTGTTGTAAAAATTTTTTTTTGAACTTGGCACTTGGGGTAAATTAGTTTCATAATGAAAGAAACTTATCCCCTAAATATGAAGCAAATCCATGCGGGGGCACCCAGACCATGCTTATCTTGCTACGGCCTTTCTAGATATTTTTTGGTTAAACAACTTTGGCCTTTTCATTTTTACATTCTCATTCTAATAAGAAGGTATTAGTTTTATGTAAAATTTGACTTTGTCGGTTTTCATCAAATCTCCACGTTTTGAGACCTCCTGAGTCAGAGAAAACGAGTTTTACGAACGTGTCTGTCTGTATGTCTGTCTGTATGTCTGTCTGTCCATCTGTCTGTCTGTAGTATCGTGTAGGCACGATAACTTTCGAAAGAATGGTCAGATTGGTATGTGCTTTGGCACACTTTTTTATGATCTACGAAGGAAGAACTAGTTCGTTAACCAGCTATTTTGGATGAAAATTCAAAAAGTGAGCCCATTTTGGAAATTTTTAAGACCATTTTTTTTTAAAGATTTGAAAATTCGATGTACGGTTATTAGTAGTACGCAAAAATACAAACAAAATATCCTAATGACTTTTTCTGATAAAAAAAAATTACCGGAGTTATAACATTTTAAAATTCCGAAAAACAAACGTAAATGAACATTTTAAGCCGAAAAACGCACGATATAAAAAAAGTCAGGAAGAGAAAAACGTTGCTTTTTGAACACTCTACAATATATTCATAACAACTTTTTGAATGTTTCGAAAAATCAAAAATTCAAATTTTGATCGCACAAAAAAAAATGAAAAATCAAAATTCCATTTTGCTGTCAAACTATGCAAGATACGACAAAATATGTCTCTACCAAATTGTGTACCTAAAATAGATCTATAAATTTGTTATTATTCACTTTTTGATATGGCACGTAGTTTTTGTTTCATTCGTAAGGAACAGCATTGGAAATAAAAAAATTAAATTTTTAGACGAATAACACGAGCTACGAAAAAAATGACAGAAAAAAATTTGTTCATCCAAAGAAGAGGTACAAATTTGTTGTGAATAATGTTTCGATAGGATGCGTAGTTTTTTTTATTCGTGAAAATAACATTGACAGTAAAAAAATCAAATTTTTGAAAAAAACAATGCAAAGTACGAAAACAGATAAATGAAAAAAAATTGTGCATTCAAAAAAGATTCACAAACTTGTAATCAATTTTTGTTTTAAGAATATATTCAAAATGAAAAAAAATTAAATTTTTTGAAAAACGGCACAAGCTAAAATAACATTTTAACTAATAAAATTTGTCGCCTAAATTATATAATTATTCTTCATTTGAAATCAAATACAAATTTCGTTTGTTGTTTCTATCATACGGTGCATAGAACTGAGCGTGGAAGGCAAGGTTCAAATGATTTTCAAATCAAATATCGAGCGCGAAGTGCGAGTGTCTGGATGAGAATGTGTTCCTTAAGGTCGATAGAACTTTAAGTAAAAAGAGTTCCTTTTCAGTCTAAAATAAAAACAAATTTAACAATCACTTCATATGTAGAGGTTTTAATAATTTTATAATATTTGGAAATAAACTTTTTCTTTTCATCGAAGTCGAACACGAAGTTCAAAAATCTAGAGGAACCGAGCGTAAAGCGCGCGGCGAATACATAATCGAGTGCGAAGCACGAGATAAATATATGATCGAGCGTTTCACGCGTTTTTCCAAAAGTTTAATTTTTTTATTTTTAATCTTGTTTTTACGATAAAAATAAAATCTGCTCGTTCTATCTAAAAATTATTGATGACAAATTTCTAGATCTTTTCTGGGTGAACAACTTTTGTCTATTCATTTAATGTTATTTTTTTCGATTAAAACAAAAACTACGCGTCCTATTAAAATATTATTAACGAAAAATTTGTAGCTCTTTTTTGGATGAGCAACTTTCGTCAATTCATTTTTTCATAGTTTGTGTCGTTTGTCCAAAAATTAAATTTTTTAATTTTTAATGTTTTTTACGGATAAAACAAAAACCACGCATCCTATCAAAAAATAATTATTAACAAATTCGTATCTCTTTTTTGGGTGAACAACTTTTGTCTTATTATTTTTTTTCGTAGCTTGTGTCGTTTGTCCAAAAATTTAATTTTTGAATTTTTAATGTTGTTTCTTACGAATAAAATTAAACTACGTGTCCTATGAAAAAGTGATTAATAAAAAAGTAGATCTATTTTGGATACACAATTTTTATTGATCCATCTTTTTTGTATCTTGCATAGTTTGATCGCAAAATGGAATTATTGATTTTTCATTATTTTTTGTGCGATCAAAATTTGAATTTTCAAATTTTCAAGAAAATTCAAAAAGTTGTTACGATAACCTTGTAGGGCTTTTGAAGAGTAACGTTTTTTTTCTTGACTTTTTCCATATCGTGCGTTGTTTGGCTTAAAATATTCAATTTCGTTTGTTTTTCTGGATTTTGAAAATGCTACAACTCTGATAATTTTCTTTTTATCAAAACGATTCGCGAGGATAAATTGTTCAAGTTTCTGAATACTACGAATAGCCGTACATAGAATTTCTAAATTTCGAAAGAATTATCTCAAAAATGTTGAAAATGCTCTAACTTTTTGTTTTTTTATTCAAAATAGCTGGTTAACGAACTCGACCTTTCTTTTTGGTCCCTAAAACTGTGTGCCAAAGCACAATCCAATCCGATTAGTCTTTCAAAAGTTATCCGGTATACAGACGACTAAAACGACACCAACGACGAGGACAGACAGACAGACACCGTTGTTAAACCGGTTTTTTCGGATTCAGGGTGTCCCAAACTCAAGTGTCCGGTCTTATATGGATGTATACAAATAATAAAATAAACCATAAAATATTTGACGTCTTAGTATTTGAATTATAAAATATTTAGGATGTACCAATCAGCAGCGCGGTATAAGCATACGTGCGTGCGTGAGCGGGAATCCAACGTAGTGTTATTGAAGCAAGTGCCGAGGTGGGGTTGGGACGGGAGAACAGCGGTCAGCTGTCACTACACTGCGTTGAACTCCCGCTCACACACGCACGACTGACTATACCGCGCTCCTGATTGGTCCAGCTTAAATATTTTATAACTCAAAAACTAAAACTTCAATTGATTTAAAAAAAAGGAATTTTCGATTAATTTTATTTTTACTTTTATACATACATCCATACAAGACCGGACACTTGATTTTGGGACACCCTGTAAAATTATTTTACATTCACTTATTAAGAAGAACTCACAATAAATTCCACTGAGTAAGTGTTGAATCAAAAGTCGTTTTAGTAATTCACAGGAACTTGTCGCGTAGAGTATCGTCTCAATTTCGAATACGCTCATTCACAGATTTGTCTTGAATGACAGATTTCGAAGAGCAGTCCGAAAATATCGCGATTTCCACCAAAAAAAAATTAATCACATTCTTCTGGGAGATTGTAAATAATTACAGAGCCTATCCGTATAGTTGTAAATTTTTGTAATTTTAAGCAACAATTTTTATTATTTCTCAAATTTGTCAACTGAAATTTGTTCACAAATGTTTTCCTCATATTCAAATGACTATTTACTTATTACTCTAGACTTTTTTTTGGCTGAGTTGTTAAGCTTCAAAGGCAGATACCTATAATTTTAGCGCCGATAGTAGTATATATGATGCGAGTCCACACTCAGAAAAAAGTTTGGTTGATTCAACAAAAATTTGGTTGGATCAAACAAATAAATACATTGCTATATGGTCAATGAAATGTTTGGTTGATTTAACCAAATTTTTTGGTTAATAAAGTTTGGTTGATTGTGATAAATATTTTGGTTAATTCAACCAAATATTTTGGTTGTTTCGTTCAATCAAAATGTATCTAGATCTAAACTTAAAAAAAATTGTATTCTAGGACAAAAGCTTTTGATAACAAACTTTTGCTAAGCATTACTTGCAGCATTAGAAAACCGAACTTTCACCCAATTTGACAGAAAGGCTTTTTCCATACAATTGTGTGGGGTTTTTTCATCACTTATGAATTTTGAGGTTAGATTGTGTAGCTACTGTGGGGAACTGACGGACTCTCGTCAGTGGGACTTAAACTAAGGAGCGATCCTTCCAGGGAGTAATGGCAAAGCCTCCTGGAATATCGAGGGCGCAAGTTCTCATGCTCCTTCTCGTAGGGCAATTGAATGAAACACCAAAAACAAAACAAAAACAATGAGGGGCCCGTTCCGGGGCCTCTTCTAACCCACCTCTACACAGTAAAAAAAATGTTCAAAATGATACCGAAATCAATATCATTTTGATATGCAACAAAAATGATACCGAAATCAAGATCATTTTGATCGGCCGGAATGAATCTTCGACTTTTTAGATCATAATGATCTGATGCGGGATCAGGTATCAAAGCAAACCAAGATAGCTAACGTTCTTAGAGTACTTTAGCTCATATGCAAGCTTTTTATGGTTTCTGAATGTGCAGTGTACTTGAAAAGTTAAAAAATTAACGAATTCTGATATTAGAAAACATCATCTGTTAAGTGTAATTGTCACTTGCGTGTGGTTAGATAACATTTTTAGGTTATGTCGTTATGACATCGGCGCCAAAACTTGGCGGCCATTTTGTTTAGTCTGACAAATGACCCAAAAAAGATGATCAAGATGATCCGAATGGACAGATCATTATGATCTCGAGAGTCAAATGATCGTTGGTGTAAAATGCTCTGCAACAAAATTGATCCTTTTTTTTTACTGTGTAGTGGTGGAAGGCTCCTCAGGGGGCAGTCTACCACGTGCGGTGCGAACTTCTTGATCCCTTGCGGCTCTGGACTACCGACCCTATTAGAGGAGCGGAACACCCCCGTTTATGTTCACGTACCGACCAACCTCGTCCTAGTCGCTAAAAACTTTTTATTTTTATGTTTTTGAGGGTGCTGAATACGAATATGAAAGTTATTTTTTTCTAAAATTGGGGCTACATAGTCAAAATCTCATTTTTAAGCGAAAACATGGAAAAAATCATTTTGTGTTTTTTGCCGTTCAAATCGCTGAAACTATACGTGTAATGAATATTTCTTTACAAAATTTTAATGATATACTCTTGAACTATTTCTGAAAGCAACAAACGTTGTCCGAAATTTCCAAGGCATTTTGCATTCATGTGGGAAATTTCGGAAATTTTTTTTTCGACTTTATACTTTCGATTGAAAAAGTTGAGGGAGGAAGTTTCGAATGGTTAATTTCTGAATATATAGTATTAAAATATATAGTTCAAAGAAGTTTTCGGGGAAGTTTCAGCTCGTTATGTGCATTATAAAAAAAGATATAGCGATTTGAACATGAGCGCTGACTCCGCGCGGCCACCGCGCGCTCCACACGGTCAGCGGGTATTCCCATGCGCAACTTTTGTTAGTTGATTATCCTCGTTTTATTAATTAATTGCAGTGATTTTTGTGTTTTAAATATGCTATATACGATTCTATGATAAACATCAACTTCGATCTCGTGTAATTTTTGAGAAAATCGAGAAAAATCTGTCGAAAAGGAGTAAGTAATAGTGATATTAAGAAATAAAATATAGGCGTAAATTTTAAATAATATATTTATTCATTTTCATCAGATACTATATTATTTCTATTTCTACAAGATTTTTTACATGAGCAAACATCACAACATTCTAAATTTGCTTGTTTGCAAGGACATACTTCCGTTGAACACGGAGATTTTCCAGAACAGTTACAAAAATATTTTTGTAGCAGCTCCATTGCGGTAATGCCTTGATAATAATTCGTGAATATCAAGCCATTTTCAACAATCCATCCGTGATCTGTCAAATCATTTGATACGGTTATTGAGTTTGTAGCTTGATTCCATTCATTTATCTGCCACAATGCTCGTAATATATGCGCAAATTCATTCGAAGTATTTTGAATTCAGAATTACTTCTAGTTCTTATGTTATTTCATTAAATAACAAAAACCGTAAATATTTTTAAAATAAAAAACGTTGAAATTGTATTCTGGCTTAAACATGCAGAATGTATTTTTCAAACTTTATTGTTACCATATTATTACTGTATTGAATAAATAGATAGTAAATGATAAATGTCGATAGTATTATGAAAATTGTACATTTCTTGTGTCATTAAATATAAAATAAATAATCAATTGCATAGGTCGAGGATAATAGGCTCACGAAAGCTAAGCACAAATTCAACCGCTGACCGGGCGGCGGCCGCGCGGAGCCAGCGCTCATGTTCAAATCGCTATATCTTTTTTTCTAATGCACATAACGAGCTGAAACTTTCCCAAAAACTTCTTCGAACTATATATTTTAATACTATATATACAGAAATTAACAATTCGAAACTTCCTCACTCAACTTTTTCAATCGAAAGTATAAAGTCGAAAAAACGAAAAAAAATTTTCCGAAATTTCCCACATACATACATGCATAGATTAGCAGTTCGAACTCGAAAGTTCATCGCCTGTTCATTTCTAGGTGGATATTTACTACCAATGTGGGCCCACCACACCCACGACGGGCCAACAGCACGCAGGTATTCCTGAACGGTTACCCATGCAAGTACTAACCGCGCCCAACAATGCTTAACTTCAGTGATCTTATGAGAACTGGTGTTTCCAGCGTGGTATCGCCGTTGGCGAAATTTCCCACATGAACGGAAAATGTTTTGGAAATTTCGGATAACGTTTGTTGCTTTCAGAAATAGTTCAAGAGTATGTCATTAAAATTTCGTAAAGAAATATTCATTACACGCATAGTTTCAGCGATTTGAACGGCAAAAATTACAAAATCACTTTTATCTCATTTTTGCTTTAAAACTCGAATTTGACTATGTAGCCCCAACTTTAGAAAAAAATAAACATCATATTTGTATTCAGCACCCTCGAAAACATAAAGATAAATAGTTTTTAGCGACTAGGACGAGGTTGGTCGGTTATTCATTTTCTAAGCGACTTTTTGGGGGTGTTCCGCTCCTCTATATCTAGGGGCCCTGAATTAGCCTTGCAATAGCTGAGACGGGAATCCCCATGATGCAGATTAATCTGCACCACAGGAAAGGCGCCTCGGCAGTTCTGGTCAGGCGCTTGTCAGTGGTGCAGGCAGGAATTGCCCTAATCCAAGAACCCTCTTTTCTTTATTCAATAAAAAGAAACTTCTAAATGAAGAGAATCATCTCAAATTAAAGAAAAATCTCTATTCGAACAAAAAAACTTTTCTTTGAACTGAAGAAGTGTCTTTGAATCAAATAAGGCCGTGGTTACGGGTACCGAAATTTTTTCCGATTGTTCATAGTGAAATTTCTGTTTTTTAACTTTTTAATGTTTGAGCGTAGTCTTTGATACAATATATATCTTTGTTGATAGCATACAAAATTTCCAACGCTATTCACATAAATCATAAGATGTAAAGTTAGATCTATGCATATTTTATAGCTATCCCAGCTGTAAGCTATAGTCATTAGAATACAAAACATCGAAATATAAGGAGTGTCAAAATAGCTTAAATATAAAAAAGCTCTATTTTCCAAGATACAAAAGACCGATTTCATATATGAAATCGGGCAGTCTGACCCAGGCTCAAATCTATTGTTTCACAAGGCAAAATATGAGACACGTATTGTTTGTCTTTACCAAAAAAATGTTTTCACCAAACTTAATTATTTTTATTTGAAAAGTCTACCACTGTGGTTTGGATTCAGAATTCATCTCGTTTGTTTGAAAATTCTATACTGTTTGTTGGAAATTTTCATTATTTTCATGAACATTCGACTATATTGTGAAAAATCCGAGGGGCCATTCACTCTCGAATCAAGGGGATTGAGTTAAATGTACACTTTTGTAAGAAAAAGTTGAATAAGTCTAACCTGAGGTTTCTTTAGCTTGAACCAAATAGACATATTATTGTTGCTTAGTGAGGGGAACAAATTTTGTTGTGTTTAAAACATTTGAAAATCAAGAGAAAAGTAAAAATTCCAAACTTCCTGAGTCGTGAAATAAATTTTCTTCCTAACAAGCATAATTATAACATGTTTCTTTGGTTCAAACTGAAGAAATTTCAGGTTCGACAGATTCAACTGTACATATGAAAAATTCTTCATAATTGAGGCTCCGGATGCAAAAAGGAGATGTACATAGAATTATTTTGCTGCAGTGGGGAGGCCCCTGAGTACTTAAAAATAAAGTATTGAATTTTCATTTTTAAAATACATACCCACATCGTAAATTAAATTCCGCATCTTTTTCTTCCAATAAAAAAAGTTGTCCCTTTTTTATTTTCTGAAATATTATTAAAAACTGTTTTTTTCTCTGATTAAAAAATTTCGCCTTTTTTCACTTCAACTCGCGACGAAGTCGGCACTTTTTGATATTTTAAAGTAAAATTCATGAGAAGTATGCATTGACATCTTCTACAACCAATGACGTTAGCAAAAAATGAAAATGTTCATTTGAAAAAAACTTAATAATTATTTGCCGAGGCGTTGCACAATTCGTGCACAAACAACATTGATCGTTTCGGGAGTCGAGAGAATTTTAAGAAAGCAAAAGCTGCGGTCCGGCCAGTAAGACGTTACTACACAACGTTAGGCGGAGCTCTGTCGCAGAGGCCGGTCAGATACAGATACTTTTTATTTAAAATACGAAAAATCAGGACTTATTCTAAGTTACATAAAATGGGTAGTGATAATTCAGAATCATGAGTATTAGATTTTATGTAGTGTTAAAATAAAGATATATAAGAAATGAACCCAAGAAGACAAACAAAAATTGAAGTGGCAATATTATTTAAAAAATAAATAATTAAATAAATAATAATAATAATAAAATAATAATAATTAATCGGCCCTGCCGAAGGTGTTCCCGCGTTGTCGTCGCGGTAGGGCTTGAGCTTTCCTCTCATGAATTTGACGGCTATGTTGGCCGTAGCATTGCTACTGACAGGGTTTCCCATGTCAGACAGGCAGAGAACGAAGAGGAAAGTGACTAAGAGGAACACCAACACCCATAAATAATAATGGAGAATATTTTAAAAATTTTGAAACGCTTGTCGCTACCCCAGGAACGCCGGGGCGCCCCTGGAGCCACCGCTGGGGGCCACAGCATGCGGGACGGTGGTGATGGTGAGCTGCGAGATGGTAAGGCAGAACTCACTAATCAAACAGCTGGCCAGCAAGAACATCTGCGACATACGGTAAGCAGTGAAACATCAACTGTGTCTGCTGAGGATGCTTTGGCTAGCGTTAGCTATTTGCAGCCAACCACTTCAACAGAAATACCGTGGGAGAGCATCAAGTGGGATACCACAATGAATGAGGAATTGATGCGTCTCTATTATGAAAGTGCGAAGTTTGAAACCTCACGCAAAAAAGGACAAAATTTTAGAACGAAATTTGCCGCAACGTATCCTCAAATAGAGAAAGTCGCATTAAGAGATCTTATCGCTAAGGTGAAGGACATCAGGACTAATCTACTCATCTCAGAAGATCGAGCAATGGAGATTAAACAGCAGGTTGATTTGGAGTGGAAAAACAACGGCAATGAACAGGAGTTAGAGGAAGCCGCGTCACACGAACAAGCAGTGGCAATTGATGTTCTTCCTCAACCTGTTGATGATCCAGCACCACCACATCCTCCGGAGGTAGATGGCCTAATACAACCAGTGCCAGAAGCAGAGGTTCAACAACCAAGGAGGCGATTAAAATGGACATACCATATGAACAGAGATGTGATGCGCTCTTATTTTTTGGCAAAGAAAAGTGGGCAAAGTGTAAGGAGAGAACATCATCGTCTATTCTTACTTAAGTACTCAGGACTAGCCACAAGAATAAATGAGCAGAATCTAGCAGATCAAAAACGCTCAATATCTCTAAACAAATTGCTTTCGGCTGTTGAAATAGCTGCCACCGAAATGGAAGTGGAACAGCAGCTTCCTATTGATGAACTTCCATTGGAAGATGTGGACAACGAGGACTTGATTGCAGCTGAAGGAATAGGTGCTAGGGATAATGAACATCAAGTACCGGATGGACTAGAACCACATCCGGACATTATAAACGATGATCTAAACAGCGAAGTCCCAGAAAAGCTACAGCACCTTGAAAGGAATTTTGGTCATGCTTTACTAGAGTTCAGACATGTAGAACCAACACAAAGGCATTCACTGCCCAAGATTAACATCACAGGTGATCTGCGTGCACTAATAGAGCACCTGAACAACAAGGTTTTACCTATGCATTTGAAAGCAACAAAAAATGCGTTAGAGGTGCAAACTTTTGTATACTATGCAGCTGTGGCAACCGTTGGAACGTTGGGCCGCAGAACTAGGCCTATAAATGCAGTCTTTGCCCCAAGACAGGAGCGAGATCCACCATGGAAGATCAGGTTGGATATGGATGTCAGAAAAGTAAGGTGCAAATTGGGTCGACTGACTCAATATAAAAAAGGAAATCGAACAAGAAAACTGATACACCATGTTATTAAAATCATCCACCCTTGGTACATCGAGTCATTGACACCAGCAATATTGGATGAGATTATAGACTCCCAGCGGTAGAGACTTGATGTTCTTACTGCTAGACTGCGTCGGTACAAGAAAAGTAGTGCAAGAAGGCAACAAAATCGAACCTTTCAGGCAGATGAAAGAAGGTTCTATCGTGAACTGAGTGTAAAGCAAAATAACCAACAAGAGGCGAAGTTCCTCAATTGGAAGACATGACTAACTATTGGTCAGATGTTTGGGGAAAAACTAACAGAAGTAATTTGGACACTGCGTAGTTCCAACTGGAGAAAGCAAGAGCAAGCAATAACCCTGAAATGGAGCTGACGAACATCACAGCTTTAGATGTTTCAGCGGTTTTGAAAAAAGTATGTAACTGGAAAGCTCGAGGTCCGGACATGGTGCACAATTTCTGGTACAAGTACCTGACTAGTGTGCATCCTGCATTGGCACGGTGTTTTCAGAAGATCATCGAACATCCAGATCTGCTGCCAGGCTTTATGCTGCAGGGTACTACGTATATGTTGCCTAAAAAACCAGACGCTCAAAATCCATCTGAATTTCGACCGATAGCCTGTCTTCCAACAATATATAAATGTCTTACAGCTATCATAGCAGATAAGGTATATTCTCACTGCGACGAGAATGACATCCTTACAGAAGAACAAAAAGGATGTTGTAAAAACTCCCGAGGCAGTAAAGATCTAGTCACCATAGACGCTGTTGCCATGACGCAAGCTCGTAAACATCAAAGGAACTTGCACATGGCATACATTGACTGCAAGCAAGCGTTTCCTTCCGTACCAGATGACTATTTTCTTGAAGTCTTAAAAGTATACAAAATTTGTCCACGCATCATTGACTTCCTAAGTCGTGCGATGATGCTTTGGGGTATAACAATCAAGTATTTTGATCATGGACAACCAAGGATAACTAGATCAATACGCATTACGACGGGTATATTCCAAGGAGACTCCTTCAGTGCATTATGGTTCTGTTTAGCGTTGAACCCACTGAGCAAAACTCTAAATAGCATGTCTCATGGGTTCAGAGTGCATGATAACGAGGATGGTCATCAATTGACAATTGATCAGCACGTGATCGATGTCACAAAGCAGTTTTCCAACGATATCCATATGGAGTATGGACTAGATAAATGCAGAACAGTGCATTTAATCAGAGGAAAATTAGGGACCGCAGAACAAGAGAACGATTTCGTGAATGACATCGAGGCAATGGCTGAGGGCGAGTCATATAAATACCTGGGTATTCTCGAATCTAAGGGTATTCAGCATACAATAGTTAAGAAAAGCCTAACGACTGAGGGGGTAGGGGCATAATAGATGTCAGGAAACTGTGTGAGTCACAAGTCATACAGTTGCGGGACTATTTTAACAGCAAGCGAGATGGTACGCTTTACAATACGATCTGTAAAGCGGATCTTGACTACACGCCCTTGAATTTGTCCTCAGAGGAGGCCTTGAATATCAGGGCAGAAACCATAGAGGAATAAGAAACGCAATGGAGACAGAAAGCCATCCACGGCGAACACCCCAAAACGTTAGATCAATATGAAGTGGATAGTGGGGCATCCAATATTTGGCTGAGAAAGGGAGTCCTGTATCCAGAAACGGAAGGATTCGTCATTGCGATTCAGGATAGGGTTGTCAGCACCAGGAATTATCGCAAACACGTGTTACATCAAGACGTGGTTGACCGGTGCCGATTATGTGGAGATACCAACGAATCCATCGAGCACATTATTGATGGTTGTCGCGTAATGGCTCAAAGAGAATATACGCACAGACATAATGATGTGGCGGGCATTATACATCAACAACTTGCCCTAAACCTAGGATTCTTAACAGAATGGATGCCTTTCTATAGATGCATTCCAATGCCCGTTTTAGAAAATGAAGATTACATCTTATATTGGGATGTGACCATCCAGACGGATCATTACATCCGAGCCAATCGACCTGACATTGTGATGCGAGAAAAAAAAGGTGGAAGAGTCTACATCATCGACATTGCTTGTCCACTTAACCGAAATTTGCAGGCAACCTATACAACCAAGATCCATAAGTATAGCGAGCTAAGGCATGAAGTAAAGGCAATATGGAGGAATGTAAAACATGCATCTATTCATCCTATTGTGATTTCGGCTACAGGAAATGTGCACGCAAGATGCAGTGAACATCTTGAATATTTAGGAGTCAGTAGGGTACTGGCGGCAGTTCAGAAGGCGGTTTTATTAAACACCTGTCGCATTGTAAGAATCTTCCTAGACCATCAGGAAGCCAGTGACTAAGAACTTATGGCGTGATACATGGTAGCTCTAAGAAAGCATCCAGAGGCGACTGTTGTCACCTCCAACACTCACGGCCGCTGTGTAAGGATAACAGCGGTAAAGACAAACTGCAAATTACACCATGCTCCTAATTTTGTACCTCCAACATCATCGCAAATGATTTCAAACATCGTATTAAAATAACTTATAACATCCTCACCTCATCAGTCACTTGACTTCGTCCGTGGCTATGACGAAAAACCGGGTTAACCAGAGAAAAAGTTTGGAAAAAAAAAAATTTAAATACTATTTAAACTATTTATTTATTTTATATACCGCAGATTTTAATTGGTAAATATTAATTATTTCAATGAACACATAAAATACAAGATTTTTAACTTTGACTCGCAAAATAATTTTAGGTAAATGTACTGGAAAACTTAACGAGACTTTCTCCAGTTAAAGCTTATGATTGTCACTTTAAAACAATAGTAGATTTATTCTAAAAATGATAGATAATTTTTGTCAAGTAAGAACCGTCACTGCATTTATATTATGAAATTTTGTACAGCTTTCATAATACGTATTCAGATATAACCTTAAAAAAAGCAAATATTATGTAATATTTCAAAGATTATTTTTGGTTTAAAAAAGTCAGAAAGTGTACGCAGATACGTTTACAAATAGAGATGCGACAGAGGACACGCGGGATACAAGAAAGGAAACGTGTACAAATTATTTATTTGTAAGAATTTTATGAAGCTCATCTCTCTAGAAGTGGCAACGTTTAAATATTTTAATAAGAAAGAAAACAAAAGAATTATTATAAGCCTTGATTTTCCATGCTCTATTGCATTTGAATTAAACAATCTCTTACGTACTGTAAGGCAGAGTTACTCACGGCAGGAAGGCCCCTCCAAAACAGCTGCACGTTTTTGTAATTTACTCGTAAGAAAAAAATCGCATAAAAACACAGCTTATACAGTGATAAAGCTTACTTTATTGCGCTTTATGTACAAAAGTTTGTTTGGAAAATATCCTTCGCGAAAAGATGAAACCCGTGGTTTTTTCGCGTCACTCTGTCCTTGCTTGACTTTCGATGACGACATCTTTGAACTGAACAATGCACAAAATTTGAAAAAAATCATATAGATCATTCATATTTACACTATATATGTACGTGAAAACAAAATTGTAATATATTAATAACAATTAACGCAAAATTCATTTGAACATGACTATGCCATCTCTCGTTAGATACGCAGTAGAGAGTTATATTTTGTCTTAAATTGCTTGGAAAATTTCAATAAATACGATCGAATAAAAATTAGGAATAGAAATATTAAAACCTATTAAATAATAACAAATAATCCTAAACGACCGACGAATGGTAGTGTGGGTATGAAGAGACTATGGCTATGGGATACCATAGCTAAATGGTCACCTCAGGGGGTCTGCTCATTCATCAAGTTCGGAATGAGGAAAAAGATACTTTGATTTCCAATGGCAACTTGTCGTGCAGTAGCTACCTTTTTTCAGGACCATTTCGCTCGCCCCACCACCCACGCAAATTCAGCATTTTTTGCCCCGACATTATCCAAAATCTACTTTATATGAGCGTATTATTTTCATCATAATTTGTTCAAATTTGTGCAACCAACTCCAACCCCTAAAACCAACCCCCTATTCGGCAAACCTTATGGCAGGACCAACGAAACGTTTCGCCAGCCCCGACATTATCCAAAATCAACTTTATAGGAGCGCATTATTTTCGCCTTAATTTGTTCAAATTTGTGCAACCAACTCCAACCCCTAAAAACTACCCCCTATTCGACAAACATAATGACCGGGCCAGCGAAACGTTTCGCCAGCCCCGATATTATCCAAAATCAACTTTATAAGAGCGTATTATTTTCGTCACAATTTGTTCAAATTTGTGCAACCAACTCCAACCCCTAAAACCAACCACCTATTCGGCGAACCTACCTTATGGCGAGGCCAGCGAAACGTTTCGTCAGCCCGGCATTATCGAAAATCAACTTTATATGAGCGTATTATTTTTGTCATAATTTGTTCAAATTTGTGCAACCAACTCCAACCCCTAAAAACTACCCTCTATTCGGCAAACATAAAGACCGGGACAGCGAAACGTTTACCCAGCCCCGAAATTATCCAAAATCAACTTGATATGAGTGTATTATTTTCGTCATAATTTGTTCAACCAACTACAGCCCCTAAAAACGACACCCTATTCGGCAAACATCATGACCGGACCAGCGAAACGTTTCGCTGGCCCCGACATTATCCAAAATCAAC
>CAKNYM010050766.1:179854-196444 GCA_932195095.1 Andricus curvator | reverse complement strand
GTAACTGAACGCATTTTCGTAAATGCATAAATTTTCCAGTAAATTTTTATTTCTAGGCTCATTTTTGTAAAATCTTATTTTTCTTGTTAAAAAATGGTTTTAGAAAAAAAATGTACTAAACACAAAAGATGGATTTTTTTATGATCTACAACTTTTTTGCTGAAATATTTTTCGAAATTCCCATTATTTACGAAAATAAATGGGAAAACCCATGATTTTATGGGGTTTTCATGGTTTTCGTCATTAAATTAATTTTCAACAAAAGTGTTTAACTTTCAACCAAGTAGTTGAATTTTTAACTAAAAAAAGATGAAATCGCAACGAAAAATGTCAAAAAATTTCTATTATAGGTAATTCAGAAATATTTCTTCTTTGAAATTTGTCTTCTCTAAAAACTGCTTCAAGTACATAAAAAAATAAATTTAAGTAATTGAAAAAAAAAATAATTCTGAAATAATTGTGCTGCTAATGGTGAAGGTTCGCAATTAAAATCTTGTAGTTAACACACCATTTTATTTTGTTACACAAGGTTTAAATACACTTTTTAATGAGTACACATCAAATCGCCTCATTTGCAGAATTCATCGGTGCAATACAAAAATTATAGTAGGCATTTGATCTATCCGAGAATAATTTTATTTTTTTTTAATCAATGAGAAGTCACTTTGTTTCCGTTTCAGGAAAATTTGAGTTCAATAAAATTTAAATACTGTTGTTTTGGTCACCTCATTTACATTCTAGTATACATATATATATCTGGTTCTCTATATTTTCGTATAGATTTTTTTTTCTGAGTAGCAAACAGTTGCTATTTCTTTTCCAAAAATATATTGTCAGCAGCAATTCTTTGAGAAATTCTTTGTTGAAAAACTATAGACTCTCTTAAAAATGTTGTATTATATATATTTTTATTCATTATTTAATTTATTTATATTTTATTTTATTTCACCCTGAAAAATATATGGGGAAACCTTCCTACAGTGGATAACTATTAATTAAGAGCACAAAAGAAAAATAATTAATTTTAATTTTTTAATACGCATATTATCTTAACTATTCATTAATATAAATTAATTATTTAACATACATTCACATTTTAAATTAATTATCCACTTAAGGTTGCACGATCCACTGTAGAAAGGTTTCCCTTATCTTTATTTTCTGATATTTATAGGATTCTAAATTCTATGGTCGTTGTACATTTTCATCACTTTGCTGCGTAATTTTCATTATTTCATTAATGGAAAATTATTTTTCCCCTTCAAACACAAAACAAAATTGACTGCGAGGAAAATTTTCTTACACGTCGAATCGTAAAAATACTCTTATCTTAATTATGAAAATCTTGATTATGGGAAAATCACTTATTTGCAATTAATGATAATAATATCAATGAAAGAAACGGTGAATTTTAAAGTTGGAAAGATATTTCGAAAATAGCTTAAATGAAAACTTTTGTCCTGATGTGGATCATTTTATTAAAATGTAAGAAATTGTGATTCTAGAACAGAAAGTTTAAAAAATTCAGTTTAAAAGAGTGAACTTTATAGACGACTTTATAAGCTTATATTTTCCCTATGGTAGTTTTACGCGTTTTCCAAAAACTATTTATACATTATCAATATTTTAAAACTACTTTTTTCACATTTTGCATTAATGAGCTCTTACGACTTACAAATTACTTTTTTCAAAAAACACCACAAAAATAGATGAAAGAATGATGACACCTTCCACATAAACATCTTCTAATTAATTTAAAAATACAGCATGACTCAAGTTTGTAAAAATTATTTGATATTTTAAAACATTTTTTCACAATATTCTCAATCTTTAGCGACCGTCCATAAACTACGTTACCAATTTCAGGGGGGGGGGGGGCTGTACCAACAAACTGAGTTTAGAAATGGGGGGGGGTCTATCGTTTCCTCATGATAAATTATAACAAAGTATCGTTCAATAATAACTTAATAAGTTTGGAAATCACTTTCATATTTCAGACTTTACCCTCTTTACCCTATTCCCCTCTTTTCCCCTTTTTAGGGTTTCGTAGCCCCGGACAGAAAGCCTTACAGTTTCAATCGCGAGTCCGTCCGCCCGTCGAATTTTTTTCTCAGGAGGGGCAGTGAGGAAAAATTATGGGAGGGGGAAAGGGGAAATTGAGGGGAGAGAAAGGAACAATTAGCGGAGGGGAAGTAGAGGAAGTGAGGGGAATATATTGGAAGTGAGGGAGAGTGGTGATGGGAAGTGAGGGGAGGGATAGTAGGGTAGTGTGGGTGAGTAGGGAAAGTGCAGTGTGAGGAAGTAATGTGAATGAGAAGTAGAGGAGAAAGAAGTTAGGGAAGGGTGGGGAAGCGATGTGTTAAGTGTCGTGAGGGGAATTAGGGATAAAGAGGGGAAAGTAAGGTCAGTAAGGGAGGGAATGTATGAGAAGGAGAGTAATGAGTAATTAGGGAAGTGTTAGTGAGGGGAAATGAGGGAGGGGAAGTAGGGGAATATATTGGAAGTGAGTGAGGGTAGTGATGGGAAGTGAGGGGAGGGACAGTAGAGTAGTGTGGGTAAGTAGGGGAAGGGTAGTGTGGGGAAGTGAGGTGTAGAAGAAGAAGAGGAGGAAGAAGTTGGGGAAGAGCAGGGAAGCGAAGGGTTAAGTGAGGGGAGGAGAATTGGGGCTGAAAAGGGGAAGGAAGGGCGAGTAGGAAAAGGAAAGTATGAGAGGGGGAGGTTGGAATGACTCAATCCCCATTTTGAATAATTTTTAAATAATTCTTTTTTTCCATTTTTTTTAACAAACTTCCCGTTTTCCCCCTTTTTTGTAGTTTTTTCGCTCACATGGGAAATGAATTAATAGAATCGAATAAGAAAATCCAACTATTTTTGGTTAAAAGTTAATTTTTGTTGTTGAAAAGTCTACTATTATACTTTTGGTTCGGAATTCATCTCGTTTGGTTAAAATTTCTGTTATTTGGTTGACAATTTAATTATTTTGGTTAAAATAAAACGATTTGGTTGAAAAGTAATCTTTTTTGGCCGAAAATTCAACTGTTTTATTGAAAATGCATTTAATTTTTGGTTTAAA
This sequence comes from Andricus curvator, assembly GCA_932195095.1. Taxonomy (NCBI): domain Eukaryota; kingdom Metazoa; phylum Arthropoda; class Insecta; order Hymenoptera; family Cynipidae; genus Andricus; species Andricus curvator. The sequence continues at coordinate 193,371 of CAKNYM010050766.1, read as the reverse complement.
TAAATGATTGTAATTAAAAATTTAATTGTCACTTTTCTGGTTGAAAATTTATCTCTTTTAGTTCAAAATTTAATTGTTTCGTTGAAAATTCATGTATTTTGTTGAAAATTCGTCTTTCTTGGTAGAAAATTAATTTTCTTGGTTAAAAATGAATCTTTTGGTTGAAAATTAAATACCTTGTTGAAAGTTGATGTTTTTGGTTAAAAATTGAAGACTTTTTTGGAAAATTCTTTTTTTGGGTTTAAGACTTATCATTTTAGTTCCAAATTAATCTCTTTAGTTAAAAATGTAATCATTTTGTTGAAAATTAGTTTTTTTTTGGTTGAGAATGAATTTTTTTAACTTAAAATGTAACTGTTCCGCTTTTGGTTGAAAATTGATATTTTTAATTGAAAATTGATATTTTCAATCGAAAATTGATATTTTCAATTGAAAATTGATATTTTTAATTGATAATTGATCTCTCCTAGTTAAAAATGTAACCATCTTGCTGAAAATTAGATTTTTTTGGTTGAGAATAAATTTTTTTAACTTAAAATATAACTATTCCGTTTTTTGCTAAACATTAATATTTCTAATTGCAAATTGATGTATTAATTCGAAAATCAGTTTTTTTTTGTTGAGAATGAATTTTTTAAACGTAAAATGTAACTGTTCCATTTTTGGTTGAAAATTGATATTTTTAATTGAAAATTGATATTTTCAATTTAAAAATTATATTTTTAATTGATAATTGATCTTTCCTAGTTAAAAATATAACCATTTGGTTGAAAATTCATCTCTTTAGTTAAAAATGTAACCATTTTGTTGAAAATTAGATTTTTTTGGTTGAGAATGAATTTTTTTAACTTAAAATGTAATTGTTCCATTTTTGGTTGAAAATTGATATTTTTAAAGGAAAATTGATATTTTCAATTGAAAATTGATATTTTTAAATGAAAATTGATATTTTCAATTAAAAAATGATAATTGATATTTCCTATTTAAAAATATAACCATTTGGTTGAAAATTCATCTCTTTAGTTTAAAATGTAACCATTTTGTTGAAAATTAGATTTTTTTGGTTGAGAATGAATTTTTTTTAACTTAAAATATAACTATTCCGTTTTTCGCTGAACATTAATATTTTTAATTGAAAATTGATATCTTTAATTGAAAATTAGTTTTTTTTTTGGTTGAGAATGAATTTTTTAAACTTAAAATGTAATTGTTCCATTTTTGGTTGAAAATTGATATTTTTAATTGAAAATTGATATTTTCAATTGAAAAATGATATTTTCAACCAAAAATGATATTTTTAATCGATAATTGATCTTTGATAGTTAAAAGTATAACCATTTGGTTGAAAATTAATCTCTTTAGTTAGAAATGTAACCATTTTGTTGAAAATTAAATTTTTTGGTTGAGAATGAATTTTTTAAACTTAAAATGTAACTATTCCGTTTTTTGTTGGAAATTAATATTTTTAATTGAAAATTGATATCTTTAATTGAAAATTAATATTCTTAATTGAAAATTGAGCTTTCATAGTTAAAAATTAAACTGTTCGGTTGAAAATTCAACTGCTGCATAGAAAATTAGTCTTTTCGGCTTGAAAATTAACTTTTTGATGTACATTAATATTTTTTGTTGAAAATTTAACTATTTTTGTATACAATTCAACTATTTCATTTACAATTAAACTTTTTGAAAATGTAACTATTTAGTAGAAAATTTTCTACTAAATAGTTACATTTTCAAAAAGTTTAATTGCAAATCAAATAGTTATTAATTAATTAAGAATTATTATTAATTAATTAATAATCACTAATTCATTAATTACCTTTGGTGTTGACAAATAATATTTTTGGTTCAAAAATTCAACTTTTTTGTAAATAATTCGTCTGTTTGGCTTCAAAATTCAACACTTTTGTTAAAAATGTATTTTCTTTTTAAAAATTCACCTCTTTGGTTAAAAAATCAAGTAGTTTTTTCAAAATTTGTTTTTTACAGGTTTACAATGAATTTTTTTATATCTACAAATTTAACTAATCCTTTTTTGTTTGAAAATTTATTTTTTTTTGGTTGAGGATTAAACTATTTTCTTAAAAATTCATCTTTTTCATTGAATTGTTTCATTTGTTTTGGTTGTTTAAAAATAATTTTTTAAACTTGAAATTCGAAGATTCCATTTTTAGTTGAAAACTTATCTTTTTTAGTTGAAAATTCAACTATTTAATGAACAATTCGTCTTCCTTGATTGAAAATTAACTTTCTTCTTGAAAATGTCAGTTGAAAAAAGTCAGTTGACTTTTAAAAAAAATGCATGTCTTTTGTTGAAAATTCGTCTTTTGGTAGAAAATTAATCTTTATATGTTGAAAAATCAACTATTTGTTTAAAAATTTAACTGGTTTTGGTAAAAGTTTAATTATTTTGTTGAAAATTCAACTATTTTGTTAAAAATTCGTCCTCTTGAATTAAAAGTTTATCTTTTTTATAGAAAAGTCATCTTTCTTGGTTGAAAATGAACTTTTTTTGTTCAAAATTCAATTGTCTCCAAAAAAAGTCGCCTTTTTTTTTGTTTTTTTGTTTTTATTATTTGTTTAAAAGTTCAACTATTCTGCGGAAAATTCGCCTCTTTTGTTTTAAAGTTAAAATGTTTAGTGCAACTTTTTGTTTAAAAGTCATTTCTTTTAAGGGTGGGGGGAGGAATTTAAAAATAGCCAAAAATTGGTAACGCAGTTTATGGACGGCCCCTTAGATTGAGAAAATGTACCATTTTCAAAAATTAGTTAATTGAAATTAATAAAATCAGAGGTTTAAACAATAAAATCTGGTTTGTTTTAAATACCAGAAAGTTTTCAATAATAAAATTTGTCAAGTTGTATTCTATTTTTTTATAGTTTCAAAATTTAACAAATTATAATATTAATTATAAAAATAAAAATGTTTTTCTCTTGAGTCATAATGTATTTTACGAACACGCGTGCTTTACAAAATTAAACCCATTTCAATTAGTTGTCTACATTTTTAAATGGAGAGATGATTACAAATGTGTGCATATTGAGCATTTTTATTATAATAATATAATAAAATTCTTGTTGCATTTTTATAATTCTAAACAAGGAACGGTTTCTGAACGAAATTTTAACTGTAATTTAAAAATTAAGAGTTTCGACAAAATTTGATGAGCGTTAAAAATATTAAGGCAACTAAGATATAAAATTTTTTTTTTTTTCAAATTTCAAATAAGAATAAATTATAATTAAAGAAGGTGAAAGTGTTCAAATTGTCTAAAAATAAAATTCAAATCTACTTGTTAGGAATTTTTTTCAGATTTGTTTAAAAGTTTACCAAAATTCGATTGGAATTTAACTATAAAATAAGTTGAAAAATATTTTTAAATGTTTTTTTTTTCATTTCGCGAGTTGTAGAATTTTAATGGCTTTCATATGGTTAATAAGAAAAAAATTTACAATTAAACATCCAGAAATTAGGTCACTTTTTTTCTTTTTTAAATTAAAAATTACGTATGTATTGTATATATTTCAAACGGAAGAAAAAGCTTTCCTATCCATTTTCTCAAAACTAGGTGACTTTTTTCATTAAAATTTTTTTTTGCTCCGATGCAGCGTCACAATACATTGCTACAAGGTGAAAATGATTCTCTTCACATCTGACATTAGATTTTTAATCACAGCAAGCTTTTTAAATTCAAAATTTGATTTTTTTAGAAATTTTTTCCACTATAAAATCCTGAAAATGGCGCTTATGCCCTTTTGCATAAAAATTCTTTTTTAAAATTATGATTCTTCTGCTCTAATATTTTTCAAAATTGGAAAAAAAATCAATAGCTCTCGAAATAATTATGGGTTTTCAATGACCCTCGGCTTATTTTAAAGGTAAAACATAGAATTTTGGTAACTAATTAGGAAACTCATAAAAAATGTTGTCTACATTTTACCACATACTGATTTTCGTAAAAAAAAGTGACAAAAATTAAAAAAAAATATTTTGAAAAATAAAAATCAATAGTTACTTTAAATACCTATAATGCTAATAGAATGTCCGTAATTATAAATATCCCAAATAAATAGTTTCAATTTATCTATTTATCTCTTTTATTTTTCGACACTAGCGAACTTTACTATTTTTTCTTTAAGGGCATGTAGTGCTCTTTTGAAAAAAGTGAGGGTTTTCAAATTAATCTTTTTTCAAAATATAAATTTTTCTTTACCAGTCCCCTTTGTGTGTTTTATTTTTTCGCAAAATTAAAAACTGATACAATAATTACTTAAATAATCTTTCGGTAGTTTTTGGAAATCATAAAAGACATAAGGAGGAGAGGGAGGAGGATGAGGAGAATGAGGAGGATGAGGAGGCTCTGTCAGCCAAGGAGGAGAAGGAGAGGAAGAAGGAGTAAGATGAGGAGGATGCGGAGAATGACGAGGATGGCTCTGTCAGCCAAGGAGGAGAAGGAGGTGAAGCCGGAGGAGGATGAGGAATATGAGGAGGATGAGGAGGCTCTGTCAGCCAAGGAGGAGAAGGAGGTGAAGGAGGGGAAGCCGGAGGAGGATGGGGAGGATGAGGAATATGAGGAGGCTCTGTCAGCCAAGGAGGAGAAGGAGGGGAAGCCGGAGGAGGATGAGGAGGCTATGTCAGCTAAGGAAAAATTTGTATTAAAAAAAAGGAGATGAATATGATAACTGAAAAAATTGATAAATTGATAACTTTCAGGTAAAAAGGGCACTAGAACCCTAATTCTTAATACATGACTTCAGAGAAATGCCCTTAAAAATCCTATACTCTCCGTCTGAAAAGTCTCAACTCTTTTCGATTGCATAAAGGCATATAAAAATTCTCCTCGCTTTTCTTAAAAACTTTTGCGATTTTTCATATTTAAATTCCACTTTCTCTGCAAAATTGATTTCAATAAATCAACTTAAACCCTCCTTGAGGAGTAGGAAACTAAATTTTATTTTTATGAGAATGACAGGGATCACAGTCAGTCCCCTATACCCCCTTTTCCCCTCCGCTAATTTTTTCTCCTTTTCTCTTAATATCCCTATATTTAAGAATTTTGTCAATTTTTCCCCTTTCCCCTTTTTTAAAAGCTAATGCAAGAAAAAACGAAAACAAATTTTTGAATATTTGCGCAGAAAAAAATAGAAAAAAGAAAATCTAACATGATTGATTCAACACTGTCGCGAAAGAGAAGAAAAAATAAATCTCACGTAATCGAGATACTCTTGTTCTTATAATATTTAATTTATAAATAAAATTTTATTTTTCTGTCTGAAAAAAGTGGTAAATTCTGAAATGTTGATAATTAAATCTACAAATAATCCATTTTTAAAAGAACAATAATAGAAAACCTTATGCGAATTGAAATTTTTTTTTTGATTTTTAAATAATCTCACTCATCAAGATTCCCGATTTCCAACAATTTTAGGTTATGTTAGCGTTTATTGCACCGGAAATGGGTGTTTGTTATAAAAAATTATTAGATTTCAATTATGAAAAATTTTCAACATGTTACATTTTTCGGCTTCGTTACCATATTTACCGGAAACTGACAATTTTAAACAAAAATCATTAGATTTTAAAGGGTAATAATTTTTTAACAATTTAGGTTACGTTAGTGATTTACACTAAAAACTGGTATTTTAAAACCAAATCATAATAATTCGAGCAAGATTTGCAATTATCGATAATCAAATAATCGATTATAAAACATTATCAGATTTCAAAGAATATTTACAATTTTCGACAACTTTAGGTTATGTTGCTGTGTTTCACCTGAAATTAGCATCTTCAAAAATAAAAACCATTAGATTTAAATTCAATGATTTTTTTTTAAATAATTAAATTTTCAAGCTTGAAAAACTGCGGATGGTTTTAAGATAAGTTAAGATTCAAAAGTCTTTTTAACAATTTTAGGTTATGTTTTGTTATTTTACATCGAAAATTGGTATTTTCAAATAAAAATCATTATAATTTGAAAAAGATTTAAAATCTGTTAACAATTTTGGATTATGCTAGTGCTTTTTGTCGGAAATTAGTATTTTTGATGTAAAAAAATTATATTAAAAAAATTACAAAGAAAATTCGCAACTTTTTAATAATTTTAGGTTATTTAGGCGTTTTACATCGGAAATCGGTATTTTTAGTAAAAAATCATTTGATGACCGGAAATATCAATATAGTTTTGAAAGAAGATTTACCATTTTGAAACAATTTAAGGTTATGTTAGCGTTTTTCATCGAACTACTTCGTGATCGAAACTTAAAAAATTTAATTTACAATTTCGGGCAACTTTAGGTTATGTTAGTGTTTTTCGTGCGAAATTGGTATTTTCCATTTATAAAGAATTATATTTCAAACATTTGAAAAAAGATTTACAATTTTTTGAACAATTTAAGGTTATGTTAGTGTTTTTCACCGGAAATCTGGTACTAAAAAAAAAATCATTTGAGTTCAAAAATTAAATTTACGATTTTGAACAACTTTAGGTTATGTTAATGTTTTTAGCCGGAGATTGGATATTTATTTTCTAACATTAAAAATATAAACAATTTAAAATGACTTATTAACCACATTTGTAAATACTAATTTAAAAAAAATTGTGAGACAATAATTAATCATTAATAATTTCGAATTGAAAGCGCTTGAAATTAAAAAAAAAAGAATATTCCGAATGAAATTAATTAAACCTGTATTATTTTTAAATAAAATGGTTTAAAATCGAATAATTTGAAATTGAAAGAATTTTAAATCAGAAGATGTTAAAATTGAAAAATTTGAGACTAAAATTTAAAAAAATTTAACAATTTTGTTAGAAAGGAGTTGAAAGTGTATCATTTATAGTTCAAGGTATTCAAAATAAAAATTTTTGTTTTATTTGAAGAATTTCAAAATTGAATGATTTTAGATTAACATGCCGAAAATAGGGCAATTCCAAAACGATAAAATGCCTGGCGAAAGTATCGAATAGGAATTCCTTCCGAACCAATCCGAACCATTCCGGAATCTGTATCCGAACCAATCCGAGTAAATTCGAACCAATCCGAAAAAAGTTCTACATTTCGTTTGACCCAAATCGTTAAAAAATTAATCGGACTCAATCCGGTTCAATCCGAACTTCAAAACGAACCCATCCGAATCAATCCGAACCAAAGTTTCAATTCAAATGAATCCGAAATCGAATTGATATACACTGAATTTTCAATCCGAATGAATGCGAGTTCGGATTGAATTGGATTCATTCGGATTGAAAATCGTTCTAGGTCAATCCAAATTCGAATTCATTCGGATTACAAATTTAGTTCGGATTTATTCGGATTGGAAGTTTGGATTGAACCGGATTGAGTCGGATTAATTTTTGACCGATTTGGATCGAACGAAATGTAGAAATTTTTACGGATTGGTCCGAATTAACTCGGATTGGTTCGGATACAGATTCCGGAATGATTCGGATTATTTCGGATTGATTCGGAAGGAATTCCTATCCGATACTTTCGCCAGGGACTTCATCAATTCCAGATTAGAATTTTGAAAATTAGATCATTCATAATTTATAAGAATTAAAATTTTATTATTTCTAATTAGAAACGTTCGAAATTGAATAATTTGAAATTAAAAATTTAAACAATTTTGAATTTGAAGTGATTAAAAGTGACAACTTTAAATTGGAAATTAAATTGAATTTTGAAATTTTGAATTACAAACCTTTAAAACATAATTATTCTAAAAAATCGTTCAAAATGAAGTAATTTGAAATGGGAAACATTAAAAACATTAAACTTTAAAACTTTAAATTTTAATTATTTCAAGAAAATTTTAATCGTTTAAGACGTAAAGATTCTCGAATTGTAAATTATACTTTTAAAAATTCAAACTCTTTCAATTTTAATTGCAAAATGAAAACTTATGAAAGAAAAAAATTCAAAATTTAGTGTTCAACATGCAAATTCAGAACTCTAAAATTCTAACCATTCAAAATTAAAAAAAAAATGCAATTACTGAGGCATCAATTTCAGATTGTTTAATTTTAATCTATTTTTATTCTGAACGTTTCAAATCGTGTAATTTTTAACAATTTATTTAGAAATATTAATTCTCGAAATTTTCCTTCCAAATATTTTTCAATTTTAAAGGATTCATTTTAATAAATCTTTAACAAAAAATCGGGCAGTTTTAGGATATTACATTGAAAAATAAAAATTACAAAATACAAGCATAGGTTGCTATATATGATTACAATATTTCAGAATACACAATTTAAAAATTTTCAAATAAAAAATAATTCAATTTTCAATGCCTAGTTCTAAAATCTTCTAATTTTTAAGGCATTTTCCATTTTTTGTCCAATTTTCAATTAGAGGGAAGTCATAGTTCATCAATGTTACCTAGAGTGATTGTTTAAACAATTTATTATTAATGTTAATAATATTCTTTCAGAAAAATGCTACAAAATTACAGTTTGAAAAAGAATCACTTTTAGTCAAATTTTCAATTAAGATAAGTTAAGTAATTAATTAGTCAAGAAAATTAAATGTTTAAACAATTTATTATAATTATTATGGCCAACAGCCATACCACGCTGAAAAAAACAGTTCTCGTCAGATCACTGAAGTTAAGCAGCGTTGGGCGCGGTTAGTACTTGGATGGGTGACCATGCGAGAAAACTGAAGTGCTGTTGGCACATCGTGGGTCTGGTGAGCCCACACTTGTAGTTATTTACTACAAGAAACTATCCACCTAGAAACACTACCCGAATCGGGTAGTGTCACGCCTACCCTGAAAGGGAAATGGCTTAATGGTATACATTAATAATATTATATTTGAATAATTCTAGAAAGATGCGGTTTTTTTTGAAATTTCTGGTTTTTTGTCCAATTTTCATTCGGAGTGGGGTAATAATGAATTCAAGTTAACAAAATAATTGTTTAAACAATTTATTATCATTGTTAATAATATTCTCTTTCCTTAATTGGTAGAATGTTGCGTTTTTTTCTGAAATTTTCAACTGTTTTACTATTTTTCATTAGGCGTGACTTAATAATTAATGAGATTTAGCAAAAAGAATTGTTTAAACAAATTATTATTGTTTATAACTATCTTCATCTATATCAATGCCTGATAGTTGCGGGTTTTCGGTAATTTTTACCTTTCTGTCCTTTTTTCACTTAGTGAGGTAATAAATAATTAAAGTTAACAAAAAAGTTGATTGAACAATTTAATATTGTTTATAACTATCTTTTCTTAGATAAGTGCTAGAAAGTGGCGGTTTTTTCTAAAATCTTTTACTTTGCTTCGCCTGCTTAATTACTAACAATTAATAAATAAACATTAGAGATTTGCAATTCCAAGTTTTTCTTCCACGCTTTGCAATAAACTTGTTCTTGTAATAAAAAAACACTTTTACAAATTATTTAAAGACCTAGTCCGTCCACCTATTCCTAATTATTCTATTCTTTGTTTTTGCCTTTTGTGTAAAATAGCTTTTTTTCTTTAAATTAATTTTTTTCAAGCATTGGGAAAAAAGCAAAAATAATTCACTTAAAACAACAATACCATTCGAAAAATCATTTTTGTTGTGGTTGACTTATTATTTGTTCATAAATAAAAAATAAAAAAAAATAAAAATAAAATAAAAGATAGTTATAAACAATATTAAATTGTTTAAACAACTTTTTTGTTAACTTTAATTAATTACTACCTCATTAAGTGAAAAAAAGGACAGAAAGGTAAAAATTGCTGAAAAACCGCAACTATCAGGCACTGATATAGATGAAGATAGTCATAAAAAATAATAATTTGTTTAAACAATTATTTTTGCTAAATCTAATTAATTATTAAGTCACGCCTAATGAAAAATAGACAAACAGTTGAAAATTTCAGAAAAAACCGCAACATTCTACCAATTAAGCAAAGAGAATAATATTAACAATGATGATAAATTTTTTAAACAATTATTTTGTTAACTTGAATTCATTATTACTTCACTTAAATTGAAAATTGGACAAAAAGCCAGAAATTTCAGATAAAACCGCATCTTTCTAGCATTATTCAAATATAATAATAATAATAATAGTGATAACAAATTGTTTAAACAATTGATTTTCTTGACTCTAGTTAATTATTTAACTTATCTTAATTGAGAATTTGACTAGAAGTGAATTTTTTTTTAAACTGCAATTTTGTAGCATTTTTCGAAGAGAATATTATTAACATTAATGATAAATTGTTTAAACAATCACTCCTGTTAACGTTAATGAACTATCACTTTCCTCTAATTGAAAATTGGACAAGTGGGAAATTTGTGAAAAAACCGCGTCTTTCTAACTCCATTCTATGAGAAAATTGCTAAAAACAATAACAAATTGTTTAAACAATTTATGTGAACATCTAATTATCAGTATAAAGTGGTCTTTTATGTGCCAGAAACAATGTTCATTGAAAAAACCGCAAAAAAAGTCATAATTACCGCGAAAAACTCACAAAACCATTTTTTTCACTTATGGGGTTTCTTTGGGACCCTATAAAACAGACTTATGGTGTTGATATTTAAAAAGTGATATTTTATTCGTATTCTACGGCTGATTTTGAAGAGAAATGTTGAGTTTCAACTCGATTGAGATAATATTGAGGATTCTGAATAAGATTTACAGAAACTTCTTTTCTGGGGTGTCCCCATAAAAATTAAAAAAAAAATTTTCTAATGCATTTTTGGATCACCCTAGTGTCCATCCGTTGCACTTTTTGCCTGCATGGGATCTGGCGGGAATTGTGGGGGAGCGAAAGTGAGTGGATAGAACGTAGGTTACGTGGGGGGAGGGGAAATGGGTGATGGGGAGAATGAAGTGAGTGGTGGGAAGTAGGAGGAGAGAGTAGGGAAAGGGCCTGGGGAGGGGAATCAGGGGAAGTGAGTGAAAAATATCAGAGAAGCGGAAGGGGAGAAATAGTGTGGGAAGGGTTGGAAAGTGGATGAATCAAGGGGAGGGAAGTGAGTAGATAGGTCGTGGGTTAAATGGATGAAGGTGGAAGTGAGTGGTAGTGAAGTAGGTGAGTGGTGGTGAAGGAGGTAAGTGGTGGTGAAGGAGGTGAGTGGGTGGAGGGGACAGTAGGAGGAGTGGTAGGGGGCTGAAGAGGGATAGCAGAGGAAGTGATGAGAAGGAGGAGAATGGGAAAGTAAGGGGATGGATAGTAGAGGAAGGGTGGGAAAGTAAGATAATCAAGGGGATGGAAGTGAGTAGATAGGACGTAGGTTAAATAAAGTGAGGGGGAAAGTGAGTGGTGGTGAAGTAGATGAGTGGGTGGAAGGGAAAGTAGGAGGAGGGCAAGGGAGCTGGAGATAGCAGGGGAAGTTAGAAGAAGTAGGAGAATTGAGGAAAGGGCAGTGAGTGGGTAGGACGTAGGTTGAGTGAGAGGAGGGAAGTGAGTGGTGAGGAAGTAGGTAAGTAGGTAAAGGAGTGGGAGGGGAAGTAGGGGACGTATGGGAGGGGGCAAACGACTTAATTAACGTCCTAATAGGCTACGAAACCCTTTTTTGTAGGCTCGCGGCATCTCATTTGGCTAACTTTTTTTTAAATCTCCCTTTTTCAAAGAAAAATCCGCCTATTTTTCCTACAATTGAACTGCTGAAGGACTGTGATCCCTGTAATGAGTTTTAAATGTCGATTTTGCAGAACTCATGATAATCGATTCGTGGACGAGTAGGTGCATCTCGCAATGCATAAGACGCCCTAAATAATCGCTTTTATATTTCCCATTCGAAGTCGATAATCAATTATGATATCGGGTCTGATAGGATTTGAATTTCCTGAACGCAAAGCATCGGCTTTCACGGGTCACGAGCTTTTTTCAATTCGATGCCGTAATTCGATGGCCCAATTCGAATTAAAATCTTGATCTGAATCGAGTAGGAAGCTGCAAAGCTTGCGTGGGAGCTGGCCGCAAGTTAAATACGATTGGCTTCATAGCATCTGCAGGTTTGATTTTCGAATCTGCAGTGGCAGCAGCATTGTCGGCGCTCACTTTGGGACGAAATCGATAATAATAGTACTCGAACATCAAAGTGACACAGGCCAAACCTATGCCCACGAAGATGACGATAAAGACACCGCCGATGTTTTGAATGCTGATTCCGTCGTTTTGATCGCTGTCCTTTCCGCACCTCTTCCTCTCTGGATTTTGATTCCACCACCTGTCCTTCAGCTTTTCCAGTTTCCTCTTGTTCAGCAAAACCAAAATCCTGCAAAAAAATTGATTTTTGTTTGTGATTTGCGATGTTTTTCAAAAAACAAGAAGAAGCACATCACAGAAAAAAACTGGGGGTTCTATTAGAACCAATTTTCGGTTCCAAAGGAGCTGCAACAAAAAGGAACCTCTCTTACTGAAAAGGAACCCAAAATGATGAATGGTTTCTAAAGGAACCCCAAGTATGGATTTAAAACTGTTCTAATAGAACCCTTTTGGCACTTCTACCTTGACTCACTTCGAAGATTTTACAATTTGATGATGCATGTCTTACTTCATAATTTGGGATAAATAATATTACGCTGGGTGAAATTTAATAAAGAAACTAAGGGATTTCATGGCATATCAAATTATTTCGAAGAATTTGAAATATTTGAGGATAATTAAATATTCCAATATTTCGCAGTCGATTTCAATAACTTGAAGGTATATCAAAGGATTTTAAAGTTTTCATTGTATTTCTATACATTCCAAGGAATTTAAAAACGATTTCAAATATTTCAATAGATATAAAAAAATGTCAAAGAATTTGAAATATATGAGGGTACTTTAAAAACACCAAGAATTTTTCAATAGATTTCAATAAATTAAAGGATTTTAAAGGAATTCAAAGATTTTATCGTATCTTCAAAGATTCCAAAGAATCTTCAAAAGATTTCAAAGATTTCAAGGGATATCAGAAGATTTCAAAGTATTTGAAATATTTCAGGGTAATTTAAAACTCCAAGATTTTTCAATCGATTTAAAACTGAAGGGATTTTTGAAGATTTCAAAGATTTTATGGTGTTTTTAAAGATTCCGAGGAACCTTAAAGAGAATAAAAGGTTTTAAGAGATATCGAAAGATTTCAAAGAATTTCAAATACTTAAGGGTATTTTAAAAGACTTCGAGGATTTTTCAATAGATTTCAATAAATTGAAGGATTTGAAAGGATTTCAGAGATTTTTCTAGTATTTTGAAAGATTCCGAAGAATTGCAAAGAGATAATAAATATTTCAAGGGATATCAAAAAATTTCGAAGAATTTGAAATATGTAAGAAAATTTCAAAACTCTCAGATTTCTCAATCGATTTCAAATTGAAGAAATTTTTAAGGATTTTAAAGATTTTATGGTATTTTTAAAGATTCCGAGGAGTCTTCAAGAGATTTTAAGGGATATCAAAAGATTTCAAAGAATTTAAAATAGCTAAGTGTAACTTAAAAGATTCCAATGATTTTTCAATATGTTCAAATAAATTGAAGGATTTTAAAGGATTTCAGAAATGTTGTGATATTT
>CAKNYM010050766.1:161270-179844 GCA_932195095.1 Andricus curvator | reverse complement strand
AAAGATTTCAAAGAATTTGAAATATATAAGGAAATTTTAAAACTCTAAGATTTTTCAATCGATTTCAAATTCAAAAGATTTTTAAGGATTTTAAAGATGTTGTGATATTTTCGAAGATTCCAAGGAATCTCAAAGAGATTAAAAAAATTTCAAAGGATATCAAAAGATTTCAAAGTATTTGAAATATTTAAGGGTATTTCAAATCTCCCGGATTTTTCAATCGATTTCAAATTAAAGGGATTTTGGAGGATTTCAAAGATTTTATAGTATTTTTGAAGATTTTGAGATTATATAATATTTGAAATTATATAATATGCACTTTCAATATTACGCTGATATCAAATTTTTAAAAGAAGTTAGGTATTTCTATTATTCAATTTAATTTGTTTAAAAAAAAAATAAAAAACGTTTGCCCGACAATGGCCGTCTATCGAATATCAACGAACTAAAAAGGAACCCTCAAAAGGAGTTCCTTTAGAGCCTAAGTTCTAAAGGATGCCAAATTTTACTTGAGCCGCAACATTACTGAACCACCAGTTTTTTCTGTGATTAGGTTTGTCAGGGTGGCTGCAAAACTTGATTTTAAAAATTCCCTGCCTAATTTTTCGTTTACCCTGACCATTATTATTTAAAGACCAAAATTCTAATATTGTCACATTCTTAGGATTGTAAAATATTTTACAAATGGAATAAAACAATTTTTAATTTAAATTGATCAGTTTTTAACTGATTACTCTCAGAGCTGCCACATCCTAATTTACTTGAAAAAGTGAAAAATTGACCAAAAGTGACAAATGTTCTTTTGAATTCAAAAGAGGGCAATAAAAGAGGGGTTTGGAACTTTTGAAGCTGTTTTAAAGGTTTTGAAATTTCCTTGAAATTTTTGAAAATACGCTAAAATTTTTCAAATACTTTGAAATTTCTTCCAGTTTGATAAAATGTATGAGGATTTCAGATTACTTTTAACGAATTCAGGATCAATTTATGAAATTTCTAAGCTGTTCGAGTAAAATTTAAAAGAATTGAAATGAATTGGGAAAATATTTCAAAAATCCAAAAACATCCGTTGATTTAGGTAAAATTTAAGTGAATTTAGAGTAATTTTAGTGAAATGAGAAGAATTCGATAAAATTAATAAAAATTTATGGTGAATAAGGAAAAATTTAAGTCAATTGAAAACAATGCAAAAATATAGAAAAATTCTTTGAATTTAGAAAGTTTGAAACGAGTTTATAAAAATTTAAGAAAATTGAAAAGAATTCGATGAAATATCTAAAATCAAGGTGAGTTTAAAAGACTTCAAAATTAATTAAACAAAAACTAAACAAAATTTGAAAAAATCCATTGAATTGATTTGAATTGATTATATTTAGGAAAATTTAGTTGATTTAAAAAAATTCAAGAAAATTCCAGAGAATTCAAAAGAATGAAATAAAATTCTGGATAAATTAATAAGAATTCAGGATGAATACCAAATATATATATATATATATATATATATATATATATATACATACCATTAAACCATTTCCCTTTCAGGGTAGGCGTGTTTCTAGGTTTTTCTTGTAGTTATAAATAACTACAAGTGTGGGCTCACCCAAAAATGATTTCAAATAAATTACTTCTTGTGATTTTTTTAATCCATTAAAATATTATTATATCCCGTGAAATTATATTAAGTCTGACGATGTTTCCCGAAATTTTGGAAAATTTATAAAAATACTTTGAGAGATTTTAAAATCCCTTAAAATCATTGAAATCCTCGAAAATCTTATAAAATCCCTTTATATTTTTTAAAATACCCTAAAATATTTAAAATCCTTTGACATGCCTTCAGATTATTGTAATTAAATAAAAATTTCTTTGAATCTTTTAAAATACCTTGAAATATTTAAAATGCTTCGAAATCTTTTGAAACGCCTTGAAACTTTCCAAAGACCTTGATAATTACTTAGAATTTTGAAAAATACAGTAGAATCATTAAAATCCTGTGAATCCGATAATCCCAGAAATTCTTTAAAACACCATACATTTTTGTAAACCCTTTATTATCATTAAAAACCTTGGCAATTTTTTAATCTCTTGCAAATGCCTTAAGATCTATTAAAAATTCCTTGAAATCTTCTTAAACACACTAAAATATTTAAAATATTTTGAAACTTTTTGAAGCTCTGGAAAATTCCTTGAAATTTTTAAAAATACCATAAAATCCTTTGGAATCCCTTCAAATTATTGAAATCTATTAAAAATGACTTGGAATCTTTCAAAGTACCCTAAAATATTTTCAATCCTTTGAAATCTTTTTCAATCCCTTGAAGTTTTTTAAAGCTCTCAAAAATTCTTTGGAATCTTTTAAACAGCCCTAAAAAATTTGAAAACCTTGACAATTTTTTGAAATCCCTTGCAATTTTTTAAAGCTTTTAAAAATTACTTGGAATATTTGAAAATACCACAAAATCTTTTGAAATTTCTTCAAATTATTGAAATCTGCTGAAAATTCTTCGCATTTTTTCAAAATACCCTTAAATATTTTCAATCCTTTGAAATCTTTTTTAATCCCTTAAAGTTTTTTAAAGCTCTTAAAAATTCCTTGGAATCTTCTAAAAAGCCCTACAAAATTTGAAAGCTTTTAAAATCTTTTGAAATCCCTTGAAATTTTTTGAAGCTCTTAAAAATTACTTGGAATATTTGAAAATACCCTAAAATCTTTTGAAATTTCTTCAAATTATTGAAATCTACTGAAAATTCCTTGGATATTTTCAAAATACCCTTAAATATTTTCAATCCTTTGAAATCTTTTTCAATCCCTTAAAGTTTTATAAAGCTCTTAAAATTTCCTTGGAATCTTTTAAAAATCCCTACAAAATTTGAAATCTTTTAAAATCTTTTGAAATCCCTTGAATTTTTTGAAGATCTTAAAAATTACTTGGAATATTTGAAAATACACTAAAATCTTTTGAAAGGTTTTCGAATCCCTTGAAGATATTTAAAGCTCTTGAAAATTTCTTGGAATATTTGAAAATACCCCAAAATCATTAAAATCCTTTGTAATTACTTCAAATGACTGATATGTTTATTAAAAATGCACTAAGTTATTTCAAACCCTGTACAATATTTTTAAATCTCTTAAAATTTTTTCAATTTCTTGAAAATTCCTTGGAATCTTTTGAAATAGCCTGAAATATTTAAAATCCTTCAACACTTTTTAAAGCTCTTGAAAATTCCTTGGAATCTTTTGAAAGCCCCTAAAGAATTACTTGTAATATTTCAAAATACCCTAAAATCTTTTGAAATTTCTTCAAATTATTGAAATCTATCTTCGGATTTTTTAAAGAATACCCGAAAATATTGAAAATCCTTTAAAAGGTTTTCTAATCCCTTGAAGATATTTAAAGCCCTTGAAAATTTCTTGGAATATTCAAAAATACACCAAAATCATTAAAATCCTTCAGAATCACTTCAAATGACTAAATCAAAAAATAAATAAAATGACTGATATTAAAAATGCACTAAGCTATTTCAAATCCTGTGAAATATTTTTAAATGTCTTGAAATTTTTTCAATTTCTCGAAAATTCCTTGGAATCTTTTGAAATACTCCAAAAAAATTCAAATCTTTTGAAATCTTTTGAAATCTCTTCAAATTATTGAAATCCATTGAAAATTATTGAAATCTATTGAAAATTATTCGAAAATTGTCAAAAATACCCGAAATATTTAAACTCATTTGAAATGTTTTGAAATCCCTTTTAAATATTTCAAGCTTTTGAAAATGTCTTGGAATCTTTTGAAAACCCCTGAAATATTTTAAATCCTTCAAAACTTGAAAATTTTTTGGAATCCTGTAAAAAACACTAAAAAATTTCCAATCTTTTAAAATCTTTTGAAATCCCTCGAAATTTTTTAAAGCTCTTGAAAATTCCCTGGAATCTTTTACAATACCTTAAAAAATTTCAAAACTATCAAAATCTTTTGTAATCCCTTGCATTTTTTAAAGCTCTTAAAAATTACTTGTAATATTTGAAAATACCCTAAAATGTTTAGAAATTTCTTCAAATTATTGAAATCTATTGAAAATTCTTCGAGAATTTTCAAAAATACCCGAAATATTTAAACTCATTTGAAATGTTTTGAAATCCCTTGAAAATATTTAAAGATTTTGAAAATTTCTTGGAATATTTTAAAATACCCTGAAATATTTTAAATCCTTCAAAACTTTTCAATGGTCTTGAAAATTCCTTGAAATCTTTTAAAAACCCCTAAAAAATTTCCAATCTTTTAAAATATTTTGAAATCCCTTCAAATTGTTTAAAGCTCTTGAAAATTCCTTGGAATATTTTAAAATACCCTAACAAATTTCAAAACTATTAAAATCTTTTGAAATCCCTTGCATTATTTAAAGCTCTTAAAAATTACTTGTAATATTTGAAAATACCCTAAAATCTTTTGAAATTTCTTCAAATTATTGAAATCTACTGAAAATTTTTTCGGATTTAAAAAAAAAATACCCGAATATATTTAAAATCCTTTGAAAGGTTTCCAAATCCCTTGAAGATATTTAACGCCCTTGAAAATTTCTTGGAATATTCAAAAATACCCCAAAATCATCAAAATCCTTCAGAATCACTTCAAATGACTAAATAAAAAAATAAATAAAATGACTGATATTAAAAATGCACTAAGTTATTTCAAATCCTGTAAAATATTTTTAAATCTTTTGAAAATTTTTCAATTTCCTGAAAATTCCTTGGAATTTTTTGAAATACCCAAAAAATTTCAAATCTTTTGAAATCTTTTGAAATCTCTTCAAATTATTGAAATCCATTGAAAATTATTGAAATCATTTGAAAATTCTTCGACAATTTTTTAAAATAACCGTAATGTTTAAAATCCTTTGAAATGTGTTGAAATCCCTTGAAAATATTTAAAGCTCTTGAAAATTCTTGGAATATTGTAAAATACCCTAAAATCATTAAGATCCTTTAGAATCACTTCAAATGACTGAAGTATATTAAAAATGCACTTAGATATTTCAAATCCTGTAAAAAAATTTAAATCACTTAACATTTTTTTAATTTCTTGAAAATTCCTTAGAATCTTTTAAAATACCCTAAAAAAATTCAAATCCTTTAAAATCTTTTGAAATCACTTGAAATTTCTCAAATCTCTTGAAGATTACCTGGAATATTGAAAAATATCCTGAAATCCTTTGAAATCTCTTGAAATTAATGAAATGCACTGAAATTTTTTTAAAATATCCAAAAATATTTAAAATCCTTTGAAATTTTCGAAATCCCTTAACAATATTTAAAGCTCTTGAAAATTTCTTAAAATATTGAAAAATACTTGGAAATATTTAAAATCCTTTGGAATTCCTTCATATTATTGAAATATATTTAAAATTCATTGGAATCTTTTAGAATACCCTAAAATATTTAAAAAAATGTGTAATATTTTAAAATCCCTTGAAACTTTTTAAATCTCTTCAGAATTCCTTGGAATTTAAAAAAATACTCTAATCTTAAAAATTCTTTAAAATATTTTCAAATTATTGAAATCTATTAAAAATTTTAGGATTATTTTCAAATACCCTACAAGATTTCAAAAGAATTCCATAAAATTCAGAAATACGTATAGACCTGAATTCAATAGTTAAACCGTGGATTAATTTATTGAAGGAAAGGTAAAATAAGAATGTAAAAATTAAAAAAAAAATTCTTAAGCTATTTGAAAGAAACTTATGCAAAATAAAAATTTTAAAGTAAGAAACCGACTTTTCAAGACGGATTGGATTTTTAAAGAATTCCATTTAATCATAATATAATGATAATAATTCGCCTAGATATTTTTAGTTCAGTTTTAAATATAAAGAATAAAATTGACTTTGTTTCAGTGATTTGGATATAGTTTATAAAAATTTTAATTACTAAAAAAAAAAAACTTTCAACAAACAATTCTAATTGTTACAGAAAAAAAATTCAGCTATTTTGGAATTTCTCAGGGGTACCAATGACACTGTTATTTATTTTCTTGGACCTTCTTAAATATTTGAAAAGGCTCCCGAGTAATAGAGGTTGATTGTGATTTATACAGACGGGTCTTTTCTTAACTAGTCCCCGAGGATAAAATATGGTTTTACAGTTCTCTTACATGAAGCGAAAAAAATTCAGAACGAATTCTTGTATCGTTTCAAAAAATTCTTGAAATTGTTTTTCCTTTTCAATTTTGTGTAACTCTTCATAGCAATTTGAATTTTTGAATTTTGCAAACGCTACCTCCTAAATTTCTTCCTTTTAGTAAAAAAACACTGTCATAAATTTTTTTTTTTTAAATTTTTAGGGGCGATTTCAGACCATTAATTATAATTAAATTAGAAACTTTCTTATTCTAAGAATGATAATAACTTCAAAATTTGTTTTCTCCAAATAAATCAATAAATAATAATTTTTTAATTAAATAATGAATACTTTTTAAGGGTGAAAGTATTCTTAAGCCTTAAAGAATTAAAAAAATCGAAAACTAAAAAAATTAATTTGCAGACCTAAACAATTTTTTTTTTAATTCAAGAACATTTATGGTAGTTTTTTTCAACGAAAGGAAGAAATTTAGTATTTAATTTGAATAACTAAATTAAAGAGACCCGGAAGAATCTAATTTCTTCCAGAGAATAATTCAATTTCGTAAATTTTACTTCCATCAACAAACACGGAAATTAAAGAAAATATTATTATTACACAGTTTAATTAAGAAAGAGCATATTTTAACTTCGTTTAAAGTAAGATTCTCAGCCCCACTGGATCTTTCCGCCTCGTCAAATTTTTTGTCCTTTTAAACATGCATACATTTAACCTTTAAAGCTGAAGGATCTGAATTTTTTCGAACTCTTTGAAGAAGAAAACCTTAATATACCTATAAAATTTAAATTGTTTATACATATGTTTCAATAATAATCGATTTGTTTTCAGATTTCTTCATGATACTCAACAATTAAAAGGTTTAAAAGTTTTTAAACAAGTTTAAAGATTTGTCTGACCAAAATTGGCCATACCTACTATCTGCTTGGTAATACATTTTTTGGCTCAAAAAAATAAAATTTCCAGAAAAGAAATATGGTCAAATTTTAATTATTAATCCTTGAATAATAATAAATTATTAATGAGTATTTTCTATAGAAATTAACGATTAAAATGTTTATAATTTTTTAGACAACTTTTAAGAGTCGCCTGACAAAAACTGGTAATATCTACTGTCTGATTTGTAATGCATTTTCTACTTGCAATTACATTTTTGGCAGAAAAAAATAAAAATGTTATAAAATAAATATGGTAAGGTTTTAACTAGCAATTCGAGATGCTGTGAATTTCTTCGATCTTATGGTAAGAATTTATAACTGTATCAAAATGCAAGGAACGGTTGGAATCTTCAATATCTGAATTCCTCAGAAATTGTTAAGCTTCATCAGAGAATTTATAAAATATATTTTTCTACAAGAAAAACATGATATGCGAAACATATTTTTTATTATGTTCTTCAAAAAGTGAATCTATTGAACTTTTGTTTCAATTAATAACTGCATAATAATAATTTTTATTTTTGCATTTTTTAGGGTTTCGGTCGGCTGTCCGTCCGTTCCACAGTGGGATAAAAAAACGATACGAAATTAATTTTTTTAAATGAAATCTAATAATATTCCGCATAAAACTGCCGAAGCCGATTTTTGAAAAATTTTGTGATTTTTTTAAAAAGCAACGCAAATGTTAAAAAATTATTGAATTTGTTATAAACAAATAATTGAATGAAAATGGTTTCATAGGGATTATCAGCGATTTGTCACTTGAGTCGCACTAAATTTTGAACAATTTATGGACAAAAAGAGTTTTTGGACTGAATTAATGATAGTTAATAAATAATTTATTATTTTATCGATAAATTTTACAAACAATTATCCATTTCAGGTATTCATGATGAAGTGAATAAAGTTTTTACTACGGAATAGATCATACGTATATTACTTGGAAATAAAAACCTGAGTATTATATTTGGTCACGCAATTAAAGAATTGTTTAAACAATTTTAATTAACAAATTCACTATTTGGCTATTTTTGAACTATAAACTTAGTTCTTTCGACAAAAACAACTGTAAATTACTAACTTAGAATTTTTTTTTGACATTTCGATAGTGATAAATAATTGTCATTGTAAACAACGGTTGTTTAAACCAATTTCGATTATGTTATATGTTTGTAAATAAAATTGCACTTTTTGACGGAATTAATTGTTTCTAGGCATTAATGAATGAATCCAAGCATTAGTTTAAAAGTGGTACAATTTGAAAGTAAATTTTTTTCTTCGTTTTAGTTATTAAATATAAAAATAAACAAATTTGTTTCTCAAAAATCCGCCATGATAGTCGTATTTTTTTCCTGGGAGGGAAAGTGAGGGAAGTAGAGGTGGGAGAAGTAGCGGAAGGAATAGGAAAGGAAGGAGGATATACGGGGAGGGATGGTAGTGGAAATAGGGGAAGAGAGAGGAGAAAAAATCTTGGTGAGGGGATAGGCAAAAGGAGGGAGAGTAGGCAAGAAAATGTATAGGAGGTTGAGATTTGAACGACTTTAACTAAATTTTAGTGTTTCGTAGCCCAGGGCAGAAACCCTTATAGTTTCGGTCGGGTGTCCATCCGTCGTACTTTTTGCCAGGGATGGGAAGTGAGGAAAAGAGAGGGAGAAGCACAGGAATTCATTGAAGGATGAGTAGGGGAGGGAGGGGCTGTGATAAGAGGGTTATTAGAAGAATTATGGGAAGGGAGGGGTGGGATACAGGAAATTGGAAGTAGGGGAACTAGAGGAAAGCAACCCAGGGAGTGTGAAGGGAAAATAAGGGAAGGTATAGTGGGAAGTGAAGTGGATTAAAGTAAAACTAGGGGAAGTATCGGACGTGAGGGGGATGGTTTGTAGGGGAAGTGATGAAAGGAGTAGTAGAGGTGGGAGAAGCAGGGAAAGGGATGAGAAGGGAAGGGGGTATGTAAGGGGAGGGGTAGTAGTGAGAGTAGGGGAATATAGGGAAGGGGAATTAAAGGAGGAGAGGGGAAACAGGCGAAATGACGGAAAGTATGATAGGAGATGTGAATGACTAAATTAATGTCTGGATAAGCTACAAAACTCTTTTTCTAGGCGCGAACTGCCAACTTTGATCAATTTTTAAGGATTTGTAGCTCCGAGCCGAAATCCTTATATTTCGACCAGGTGTCCGCCCGTCGTATTTTTTGTCTGGGAGAGAAAGTAAGTGAAAGTGAGAGGAGGCGTCGTAGGGGAGAGATTATAAGGGTGGCGATTGGAGAGAAGGTAGAGGAAGTGAGTGGAGGAGCGGTAGGGAAACGAGAGTGAGTAGTGGAGGGGTAGTGTAGTGGTTGGCGATGAAGAAGCGGGGGAGTAAATGGGGGTGAGGGTGATACGGGTGGTAATGAGAGTGGAAGTAGAGGAGGGAGAGGCAGGAGGAGGGATTAAAAGTAAAGAGGGATCTGATGGATGTAAGGAAGGGATAGTAGGAGAATTGGTGGAGGTGAATTATGGGAGGAGAGGGGAAGTAGGTGAAAGAATAAAGAGTATGGGAGGGGAGGGATAGTATGGGAGAGGGACACTTGAAAGACTTACTTAACGTCTGAATAGGCTGATACTCTATTGCTTTTTGTAGCCATGGGCAGAAACCCTATTAGCTTCGTTCGCGTGAGTAGGGAAAATAGGGAAAGGGAAGCAGGGGAAGTAATGGATGGGAGAGGAAGGAGAGGAGGTGCAGTAAGAGAAGGGAGGGAAAGTGATGGGTGGACTAGTAGAGTAAGTAGGAGAATAGAGAGTGGGAGATAGGAGGGGTAGTAGGGACGTGTGGCTGAGTAGCGAAGAGGAAGTGAGGGATGGGTAAGTAGGGATGGGTAAGAAGGGATGGGTAAGTAGGGTGTGGGAAGCGGGAGTAAGGGGATGCGAGGTGGCGTAGTAGGAGAAGTAAGTAGAGGGAAAGTAGAGGAGAAAGATGTAGAGGAAGGGAAGGGAAAGTAAGTGAAATGTTAGTAAAGAAAGGGAGGGGAAGTGAGAGGAGGGAAATTATGGGAGGAGAGGAGAAGTAGGCGAAATGAGGTAAAGTATGGAAGAGGGAGATTTGAACGACTTAATTAAGGTCTGAATAGGCTAAGAGCGCCTACATTGATAAATTTTGTATACTCACGCATTGTTAAACTGGTCTTTTAGGGGTGATCCCTGTTGAACAGCGATAGCGTAGGGTTTCCGTGAAAATTCCTCGCCTATCATTTTCAAATCGCAATTCGTCAACGTTAGATATTTAATATCCGTCGCGTCTCCGATCAAAGCAAACTCATTAGTCGTGTTGACTTTTCTCACTCTATTTACAGCTTCCTCCAGAGTTTTTGGCATTCTTGCTTCTTTCATCGTCTGGTACATTTTCGTATACTTATCGCTCACTGGGTAGTCCCAAACTGCCAGTTTTGATCTTTCCAAGTCGGTGAGACTGTCGTTCAGGCTCATGTCTTTCCAGATCCTGAATTCAGAGAAATTAAAAAAAAATTAATCCAAATTCTCGAATAAATTTGAATTTTTGAAAATTATGGAATAAGAATTTGAACAATGTTTGAGCCAATTTTTCTGGATTGGAATTCAACTTTCAATTAGTAGATTTAGAACTAGGGTGGTTCAGAAAAGGCATTGATTGAATTTCGTTTGGGGGAATGGCTTATTTGTGGGTAGTGTTCTAAAGAGTTTAAGTGCTGGGAGAAATTCTCACGAGCAATAGTGGCTTTTCCAATCTAAAAGATGAATTTCCTATCAACAAAAAAAACGAATTTTCAACTAAACATTTTTTTTCAGTGAAAGAAATGAATTCCTAATAAAAAATATAATAGTTTAATTTCTTACTAAACAGATCATTTCTTAACGAAAAAGATTACATTTCTATCAAAGAAGGTAAATTTTCCACCAAAAATGGAAATGTTAAAGTGAATTTTCAAATAAAATGATGAATTTTTAACTTAACGGAATTTAATTTTGAACCAAATACATGAATTTCAAACTAAAAAGATAAATTTTCCACCAAAAATAAAGTAGGATAATTTTCAGTTCGTAAAATAAATTTCAAACCAAAAAACAAACGAATTTTCAACAAATGAATTTTCAACCAAAGAAATTAATTTTTAACCGAAAAGATGAAATTTCAACTAGAGAGAAAAAAAAGAAAAAAAAAGAGAAAAAAGACGGATTTTCAACAAAACAGTTAAATTTTCACCGTAAACAGATAAATTTTCAACTAAAAATATAATAATTAAATTTTCAGTAAAATAAATTAATTTTCAATAAAATTAAATCAAATTATCAACGAAATAGTATAATTTTCGACCAAGAAGATTAAATTTTTATCAAAAAATATAAATTTTCGACAAAAAATGGAAGTTATATTTCCAGTCAAGAAAATTAATTCTAAGTAAGAAAAATCTCATTTGCAACCAAAAACATCAATTTTCAAATTTTTAACCCATAAGATGAATTTTTAACAAAGTACATGAATTTTCAACCAAATATTTGAATTTTTAAAGGAATTTCCAACCAAAAATATCTTGTTTTTTACGATTAAAAGAAAATCGTTTTATCTAAAAATTATTAATAACAAATTTTTAAATCCTTTTTCGGTGAACAACTTTTGTTCATTAATTTTTTTTTCATACCTTGTGCCGTTTTCCAAAAAATTTAATTTTTTTATTTTTAATGTTATTTTTTATGATTAAAATAAAAACTACGCGTCCTATCGGAATATTATCCACAACAAATTTGTAGCTCTTTTTTGGATAAGCAACTTTTTTTGAAACATTTTTTTTCATAGTTTGTGTCTTTTGTTCAAAAATTAAATTTTTTAATTTTTAATCTCGTTTTTCACGAAAAAAAACCACGCATACTATAAAAAATAATTCATAACAAATTTGTAGCTCTTTCTTGGGTGAACAACATTTGTCATATTATTTTTTTTCGTAGCTTGTGTCGTTTGTCCAAAAATTTAATTTTTAAAATTTTTAATGCTGTCTTTTTTTTAATTTAAACAAAAACTACGCGTTCTATCAAAAAGTGATTATTAAAAGATTTGTAGATCTTTCTTGAATTCACAATTTTTGTCAAAACATCTTTTTCCGTATCTTGTATATTTAGACCGCAAAATGAAATTTTTGATTTTTCATTATTTTTTGTGCGATCAAAATTTGAATTTTCGATTTTTCAAGAAAATTCAAAAAGTTGTTATGACAATCTGATAGGGTGTTTCAAAAGGCAATGTTTTTCTCGTTTAAATTTTTTCTGATATCGTGCGTTTCTTTTTAATTGTTTAAATAACTTTTTATTGTTTAAATATAACTTTTTACTGCAATAAGGCAGAAAAGTTTCGTTTTTTGGAAATTTTTCAACAAATTCAACAGAATTCTGGTATGTCTGGTAATTTTGCCACTTGTCCAATTTGTTTTAAATATTTCCATTTGTATACAAAATTTATACTTTTTCTGATTGGTTTAAATCAAAGATCAATTGTTAATTGTTTAAGTAATTTTTCATTGTTGAAATGTAACTGTTGACTAGAATAATGCTGCAATGTGCAGTTTTTTGCAAATTTTTAAACAAATTTCATTAGCTCATATATGTTGACACTTTTAATTACTCATCCATAATTTTTCACACAATTTCGATTTGTTTAAATAATTTTTTCGACAAAAATCCCAATTTTCACTTCTTTTGAATGACATAAACTAATTATTATATTTGTGGTAAATATTACTTTTGTATAGTTTTCTCACAGATCATTTTTGATGGTCAAATTAGAAAGTTTTGTGTATTTTTTATGAACAAATAATTTTTTAAGCAATTTTAATTTGTTTGAAAAATACTCATTCACATATTATTACAAATTATGTGTACTCTCACAAGATAAACTAATTAGGTAATATGAAAAATTAGAAGGGTCGATTCAATTCGTTTTTAATTGTTTAAACAATTTTTTGTTGTTTAAATGTACCTTTTAAGTTGAATTAGACAGAAAAATGTAGTTTCTTGCAAATTTTTCAACAAATTCGTCAAAATTCTGGTATGTCGGGAATTTGTACTACTTATCGATAATTGTTTACAAAACTTCCATTTGTTCGCATTTTTTTAAATGAAAAATATAAAAAATTTATATTTTTTCTGAGAAACATGAAATAATTGGTTTAAATGAAAGATCAACATGATCGGTTCACTTTATTGTTAATTGTTTAAATAAGTTGTCATTGTTAAAAAGTAAGTTTTGACTAGAATAGCACATTAAAGTGCAGTTTTTTGCAAATTTTTCAATGAATTTCAAATTACTTACTTATAATTTTTAAAACAATGTCGATTTGTTTAAACACTTTTTTGAACAAATAGAGCAAATTTTAACTTCTTCTAAATGACATGAGCTAATTAGTTAATTGCTCGTGTTGGTTTTTAATTTTAATTAAATAGTGCAAGTTACTCAGAAATAAGTGTTCATTTTTAATATTGAAAAAATGGTTTAAACAAATAAAAATTAAAAAAAAGGAGGCAATGACAAGTTAGATTTCAACCATTACAAATTATTTAAACAATCAACAATAAAGTGGATCGATTCTGTAGATCTTTGATTGAAACCAATTAGTTCAGGTAACCCCGAGAGGGTGTACATTTTTTATATTTTGTCAAAAAAAAGTTTAAACAAATTGAAATTCTTTAAAAAATTGTGAATAAGTGGCAAAATACCAGACATGCCAGAAATTTGTTGAATTCGTTGATAAATTTGCAAAAAACATTTATCTGCCTTATTCCAGTCAACAGTTACATATAAACAGTAAGAAGTTGTTTAAACAATGAACAACAAATTAAATCGACCTGATTTTTTATATTGCCTAATTTATCTCGTTAAAAGGGGAACGATAATTTTCGATAAAATGTGAAAAAGTTATTGTTCAAATTGTTTAAGGAAATAGAAATTGTTTAAACAATTAATGATTGATGAAAAAAATTAAACTTTTTGATTTGAAAATTAAAAATGATGTGTAAAAAACTACGCAAAGTAATATTTACGACCAATATACTGGAATATACTTGATCCTCGTTTCGAGGGTGGTTTTTGGGATATGCTGGAAGGGTTTAGGGGGGTGAAAATAAGAAATCAATGCATATGTCACATTCGGGGAAGTGAGTTTAAGAGGTCCCTGTCATTTGCACTCGTGCTATTGAAAATTATGCCGTCCAGTCTCATATTTGTGGATATGGGGGTTCTCCCCATGTTATTCTTATGGTGAAATAGAGGGGTAGTCAGGACCATTTAATACTGTCTGATCGACAAAAATACGGATTCTCTTTTTTTATTTGTGAACTAGAGAGGGGAATATGAAATTTAAAACAAAGTAAACAATTTGCCATTCGCTTCAATTAATTATTGTATTTTAAGAAAAATGGTATCAAGAATACAATTTTGTTTATTAGAAAAATATCAATGAAAAAATACCTTTATTTTATAACATTTGTGTCATAGTTTATGTTTCAAACAAAAAACATGAAATTTATAAAAGTTTTTTAAAACCAAAAAGACGAATTTTCAACAAATAAAGATTTTTCACTAAAGAGAGAAAATTTTACCTAAATTGTTGAACCTTCAAGCCAAAAAACGCATTTTCTCTACAAAAATTGAATTTACAAACAAAAAATATGACTTTAGCAAAAAATGATTTTTTCACGAAACTGATGCATTTTTACACAACAAAAATGAAATTTCAAACCAAGAAAATTATTTTTTTGTTCAAAAAAAGGAGAATTTTCAACTAAAAAAGATCTTCAAAAAATGGAAAAGTTTGATTTTCAGTTGAAAGATTAATTTTAAACCAAAAAAAAAGACCTTACCCTAAACAGTTAAATTTTGAACCAAAGACATAAGCCTTCAATAAAAAAAAAAAATTTTTAACAATGTAGTTTAACTTTTACCCAAGTAGTTGAATTTTCAATTTAAAAAGATCAATTTTCAACAAAAAGGTCAAACTTTCAACCAAAGGGAAGAATTTTCAACTAAAAATATACTCTTAAAAAAATGATTTCTTAACAAAGTGATTCAACCAAATCTTTCAAATAAAATAGTTGAATACTCAAGCAAAGAAGAATAATTTTTAACCAAAAACTTGCATTTCCATAAAAAAAAGAAATAAATAAAAAAGATAAATTTAAAAAAATAGTTGAATTTTCTGTTAAAAAAGATTTTTTTTTACTTTTCACAATCAAAATATGAATTTTTAACCAGGAAATAAGTGTCTACGAAAAAATTGAATTTTCAATCCAAAAGACAAATTTTTACCCTAAAAGGATGACTTTTTAACAAAATTGTTGAATTCTTTACCCAAAAGTTGCATTTTTATCCAAAAAAGATGAATTTTCTATTAAAACAGATGAATTTTTATTTAAAAAGAAATTTTTTTTTAAATAGTTGAATTTTCATCCAGAAAAAATTTCAGTTGACTTTTCAAGATCAAAATATGAATTTTTTAACAAAAAATAAGTTTCTACAAACAAAATTGAATTTTTCATACAAAAAGACGAATATTTCAATCAAATTTTGAACGAAATAGTTGAATTTCTCTTAAAACAGATGAATTTTTAATTTAAAAATTTGTTGTGTTGTTTAAATAGTTGAATTTTCATCCAGAAAAGATTTCAGTTATCTTTTCAACACCAAAATATTAAATTTAACCATGAAGTAAATTTTCTACAAAATAGTTAAATTTTCAACAAAACAGCAGAATTTTCAACCAAAAAACTGTTCAACAAAATTGTTGAATTTTAAACCAAACAGTTGCACTTTTATCCAAGAAAGATGTAATTTCTGCTAAAACAGGTGATTTTTGAAATAAGAAAGACAAATTTCCAAAAAAGAGTTGAATTTTCAACCAAACAGTTGTATTTTTATTCAAGAAAGATGAAATATTTCTTTTAAAACAGATGAAATAAAAAAAAACTTAAAAAAAATAGTTAAATTTTCATCCAAAGAAGATTTCAGTTCACTTTCCAACACCAAAATGAGAAATGTAAACTATAAGTTAATTTTCTGCTAAATAGTCACATTTTTAACCAAAAAGTACTTTTTAACAAGATTGTTAAATTTTCAACCAAACAGTTGCATTTTTGTCCAAGAAAAATGAAAATTCTACTAAAACAGGTGAATTTTTAAATAAAAAAGAGTTGAATTTTCATCCAAAAGGATTTCAATAGACTTTTTTACAGAAAAAATAAAAAATTTTAAACAAAAAGTAAATTTTCTAGGAAATAGTTAAATTTTCAACAAAACAGTTGCATTTTTGTCCAAGAAAGATGCAATATTTCTGCTAAAAAAAGATGAACTTTTAAATTAAAAAGACAAATTTTTAGAAAAAATATTTTTCATCCAAACAATATTTCAGTTCACTTATCAACAAAAAAATATGAATTTTAAACAAAAGGTTAATATTATACAAAAAGAGTTGAATTTTTCACCCAGAAATACAAATTTTTAACAAAACAGTCGAAATTGCAAAAAAAATTATGTCTTTTTAAGAAAATTGTTAAATTTTCAACCAAATAATAAAATTTATAACTAAAAAGATAATCTTCAGGAGAAAGTTTTTGCGAACTTGCAAAAATTAGTACATGTCATAATGATGGGGAGAATTATCAATAACTCAATATTTAGAGATAAAGTTTTCAATTAGTGATAAAATATATTATAAAGTCAATATGAATATTTTCATTGTAAGAGTATTTCAACTAACAAAAAATACATTTTTTTTTCTTATATTGGAAATTCTAAATTGCACTTGAATTAACAATGTTACAATAATCATAATGATGGGGAGAATTATTATTAACTCAATATTTAGAGATAAATTTTTTAATTAGTAATAAAATATATTATAAAGTCAATATGAATATTTTCATGGTAAGAGTATTTCAACTAACTGAAAACAAATTTTTTTTCTTATATTGGAAATTCTAAATTTAAGTAGGAATCTGTATTATCATCGGAGAAGGTAATTATCGATCCGTTGAGAAATCCAATCACACATTTGTGAATAATGGAAATCTACAATATCGATCAAAGTTAAATCCTCTAATACAGAAAAATTATTTCGTCATCACAGACTAGATGGAGATATAAATTAAAATTTATTAAATTCAATTTATTCAGAAAAAAAGGATCTCTCTCTTTTCACTCCACTGGGATTCGAACACCAGATCAACTGATTTCCGGTCAGGTGCTCTAACCAATTGAGCTACGGAAATCAGTTGATCTGGTGTTCGAATGCCAGTGGAGTGAAAAGAGGGAGATCCTTTTTTTCTGAATAAATTGAATTTAATAAATTCTAAATTGCACTTGAATTAACAATGTTACAATAATCATAATGATGGGGAGAATTATTATTAACTCAATATTTAAAGGTACATTTTATAATTAGTAATAAAATATATTATAGAGTCAATATGAATATTTTCATGATAAAAGTATAAAGATGAGAGTTCAAGTTTAGAGGTGTTGAGAATATTTTTTTTTGATTTAATTAAATTAAATTTAAATAAGATAAAATTTAATTTAAACAAAAATAATTCAAAAAGAGTAATCGTATTTTCAACTTTGCAAGCGATTTTATTATTTTTATTTTGGCTTCACTTCATTTTGTATGATAAGAATAATGAGCAGGAAAGTTTCCATTTGGTTTTCGGAAAATATTTACAATTTTATTCCAAGTGAAATTTTGCTATAAAATAGTTGGAAATTAATAACCTTAGCATTTATTTCTGTAATTCTATTATTCTAATATCAATAATCTTACTTTTTCATTAAAAAAATTGATATATATATATATATATATGTATATATATGATTTTGTTTTTAAAAAGTGGTTCCCCATTTCATTTTTATCGTTATAGACAAATACCAAAAATAAAATAACTGCTTTTTTTCACTAATACTTAATTCCAAAATATTGAAATGCGGAAATATTTAAATAATAATAAACGTTTGCAATCCTTTGAAATCCGGGAAATTCGTTCAAAAATTTTATAAATCCCGTAAGTTTTTTCAAATCATTTCAAAACTCTTTGAAATGGTTTCAATTTCATGGATATCGTACATAAAATCTTGAAATTACTTTAAAACGATTGACCTCCATGGGAATCCTTAAAACCCCTTGGAAAGTTGAAAACTGTGAAAACCCTTTAAAAATCGTTTGAAATCCTCAAAAATTCCTTAAAAATCCCCGATAATCCTTTAAAATCCATGGAAATCCCTTAAAATCCCTCAAAATCAGTAAAAATCCTTAAAATTCTGTGAAATGTTTTTAAATCTCAAGAGAGCCCTTAGCACCTTTGAAATCTCTTCAAAATCCACTGAAATCTTTTTTAAACCCGTAAGACTGATTGGGAATCACTTTAAATCCCTTACAATCTATAAAAATTCCTCGAAATCCCTTAAAATCTTTGGAACCCTTTTATATCTCTTATTATCCGTTAAAATTCTTAAAAAT
>CAKNYM010050766.1:118760-133481 GCA_932195095.1 Andricus curvator | reverse complement strand
TAAAAAACGTTTGAAATCCTTTGAAATATTCTCAAACCTTTTGAAATATTTGTGAGATCATTTAAAATCCTTCGAAATCTTTAAAATCTGAGTGAAATCTTTGGAGTGTTTATGAAATCTTCTGAAATTTTTTTCAATCAATTCAAATATTTGAAATCTTTTGAAATCTTCATAAAATCTTGGAAATCTTTGTGAAGCTTACTGAAATATTTTTAAAATCTTTTGAAATCATTTGAAATATTCTCAAACCTTTTGAAATCTTTGTGAAATCTTCTGAAATATTTTCTAGTCATTTGAAATCTTTGTGAAATCTTGTAAATCTTAGTGAAACCTTCTAAATTCTTTTGAAATGTTTGTGAGATCTTTTGAAATCCTTTGAAATATTCTCAAACCTTGTGAAATCTTCCGAAATCTTTTCCAATCAATTTAAATCTTTGGAATCTTTTGAAATCTTCATCAAATCTTGGAAATCTTGGTGAAGTTCTCTAAAATCTCTGTGAAAACTTTGAAATATTTTGAAATCCTTTAAGATATTTGAAATCTTTGTGAAATTTTTTGAAATCTTTGGGAAATCTTTAACATTTTTGTGAAATCTTTCAAATCTTTTTAAATCTTCGTAAAATCTTTGAAATCATTGAAGTGTTTATCAAATCTTCTGTAAGCTTTTTCAATCAATTTAAATATTTGAAATCTTTTGAAATCTTCACAAAATCTTGGAAATCTTTGCGAAGCTTACTGAAATATTTTTAGAATCTTTTGAAATCCTTTCAAATATTTTCAATCCTTTTGAAATCTTCTGAAATATTTTCTAGTCATTTGAAATCTTTGTGAAATCTTTTAAATCTTTTTGAATCTTCGTAAAATATTTGTAATCTTTGTGAAATTCTACAAATATTTGTAACATCTTTCAAATCTTCTAAAATTTTTAAATATTTCAAAATCTTTGTGAAATCATTCAAATATTTGTGAGTTTTTTTAAATCTTTTGTAAAATGTTTGTGAATTTTTTTTGAAATATTTCAAAGCTTTGTGAAGTATTTGTAATCTTTGTGGATTTTTTTTAAATCCTTTGAAATCTTTGTGAAGTGTTTCCAAATTTTGGTGAAATCTTTCAAATCTTTGTGAATTATTGAAATCTTTGTTAAATCTTTGATATGCTTGTAAAATCTTCTGAAATATTTTCCAATTATTTGAAATCTTTGTGAAACCTTCGGAAATCCTTTACAATTTTTGAAATCTTTGTGAATTCTTTTGAAATATTTCAAAGCTTTGTGAAATGTTTCGAAATCTTTGTGAAATCTTAAAAATCTTTGTAAATTATTGAAATCTTTTAAATATGCGTGAAATCTTCTGAAATATTTTCCAGTCGTTTGAAATCTTTGTGAAATCTTTGTGAAAATTTTTGAAATCTTATGCAACTTTTGCAATCTTTAGCAAGTTTGCTAGAAGTCCATGGAACATTTTTTATAACTATTTAAATTGCTGTCAGTCTTGGATAACAGATTTATAATACTTGTTTTTGAAGATTCGATTTAGTCGATAAAATCATTGAAGTTCTGAAAGTTTTGAAATCTTTTATATTTTTGTGAAATCTCTGAAATCTTGTGAAAAATCTTGGAAATCTTTGTAAAATCTTCTGAAATATTTATTAGATCTATTATTATTATTAGATCTATTATTTCTATTTGAAATTTTCGTAGAATATTTGAAACCTTTGTAAAATCATTCAAATCTTTGTGAAATACTTCAAATATTTGTGAAATCTTTGAAATCTTATGAAATTGTTGTAAAATCTTTAAAATCTTTGTGAAATCATTCAAATATTTGTGAGTTTTTTTAAATCTCTTGTAAAATCTTTGTGCATTTTGTTGAAATATTCCAAAGCTTTGTGAAGTATTTGTAATCTCTGTCGAATCTTTTGAAATCTTTGTGAAATGTTTCCAAATTTTCGTGAAATCTTTAAAATCTTTTCAAAGTATTTAAATCTTTGAAATCTTCATTAAATCTTGGAAATCTTTGTGAAGCTTTCTAAAATCTTTGTGGAAACTTTAAAATCTTTTGAAATCCTTCAAGATATTTGAAATCTTTGTGAAATTTTTTGAAATCTTTGGGAAACCTTTAAAATTTTTGTGAAATCTTTTAAATCATTTTAAATCTTCGTAAAATCTTTCTAATCTTTGTAAAATCTTTTTAAATATATTGAGATCTTTGTAGAACATTTTAAATCTTTGTGAAACCATTAAAAACTTTTGAAATCTTCATGATCTACTTTGAAATCTTTAAAATATTTGTGAAATATTTAAAGCGTTTTTTAAATCTTTTGAAATCCTTAAAAATCTTTGTGAAATATTCAAAATCTTTGCAAATCATTGAAGTCTTTGAAATTTTTGAAATATTTGATATTTTTGTGAAATTTCTGAAATCTTGTGAAATCTTTGAAAAATCTTGGAAATCTTTGTAAAATCTTCTGAAATCTTTTAAAATCTTTGTGAAAACTTTGAAATATTGTTGAAATTATTGAAATCATTAAAATATTTGTGAAGTCCTTCAAATATTTGTGAAATCTTTGAAATATTTTGAAATTTTTGTAGAATTTTGGAAATCTTTGTAAAATCATGCAAATATTTGTGAAATCTTTGAAATCAAAATCTTTGTGAAATCATTTTTAAAAGTTTTTCAAGAGTTTTTTAAAATCTTTGTAAATTTTTTTGAAATATTTCAAAGTTTTTTTAAGTGTTTGTAATCTTTGTGGAATCATTCAACTCATTGTGAAATCCTACAAATATTTGTGAAATCTTTGAAATCTTCTGAAATTTTTGTAAAATCTTTAAAATCTTTGTGAAATCATTCAAATATTTTTGAGCTTTTTAAAATCTTTGTGAATTTATTTGAAATATTTCAAAGCTTTGTGAAGTATTTGTAATCTTTGTGAAATCGTTTCAAATCCTTTGAAATCTTTGTGAAATGTTTCCAATTTTTTGTGAAATCTTTAAAATCTTTGTAAATTATTAAAAAATCTTTGTTAAATCTTTGATATGCTTGTGAAATCTTCTGAAATATTTTCCAATTATTTGAAATCTTTGTGAAACCTTCGGAAATCCTTTACAATTTTTGAAATATTTGTGAATTATTTAAAAATATTTCTTTGTGAAATGTTCCGAAATCTTTAAAATCTTTGTAAATTATTGAAATCTTTGAAATACTTGTGAAATCTTCTGATATATTTTCCAGTCATTTGAAATCTTTGTGAGATCTTTGGAAATACCTTAAAATTTTTGAAAACTTTGTGAAATCTTTAAAAGTCTATTTAAATTGTTGTCAGTCTTGGATAACAGATTTATAATATTTGTTTTTAAAGATTCGATTTATTCGATAAAATCATTGAAGTTTTTAAAAGTTTTGAAATCTTTTATATTTTGTGAAATCTCTGACATCTTGTGAAATCTTTGAAAAATTTGGAAATCTTTGTAAAATCTTCTGAAAGCTTTGTGAAAGCTTTTGAAATATTTATTAGATCTTTGAAATTTTTGTGAAATCTCTTAAATATTGTTGAAATCTTCGTGAAATCATTCAAATCGTTGTGAAATCCTTCAAATATTTGTGAAATCTTTGAAATATGTTGAAATTTTCGTAGAAACTTTGAAATCTTTGTAAAATCATTCTAATCTTTGTGAAATCCTTCAAATATTTGTGAAATCTTTGAAATCTTCTGAAATTGTTGTAAAATCTTTAAAATCTTTGTGCAATCATTCAAATAATTGTGAGTTTTTTTAAATCTTTTGTAAAATCTTTGTGAAATTTTTTGAAATATTTCAAAGCTTTGTTAAGTATTTTTAATCGTTGTGGAATCTTTGGAAATCCTTTGAAATCTTTCTGAAATGTTTCCAAATTTTTGTGAAATCTTTAAAATCTTTGTAAATTATTGAAATCTTTGTTAAATCTTTGATATGCTTGTACAATCTTCTGGAATATTTTCCAATCAATTTAAATCTTTGAAATCTTGATAAAATCTTGAAAATCTTTGTAAAGCTTTCTAAAATCTTTGTGAAAACTTTGAAATTTTTTGAAATCATTTAAGATATCTGAAATCTTTGCGAAATTTGTTGGAATCTTTGGGAAATCTTTAAAATTTTTGTCAAATCTTTTAAATCTTTTTAAATCTTCGTAAAATCTTTGTGAAATCTTTTTAAATCTATTGAGATCTTTGTAGAATATTTCAAATCTTTGTGAAATCATTGAAAACTTTTGAATTCTTCATGAACTATTTTGAAATCTTTCAAATCTTTGTGAAATATTTAAAGCCTTCTTTAAATCTTTGATATCCTTAAGAATCTTTGTGAAATATTCAAAATCTTAAAAATCTTTGCAAATCGTTGAAGTCTTGGACAGTTTTGAAATCTTTGATATTTGTGTGAAATCTCTGAAATCTTGTAAAATCTTTGTAAAAACTTCTGAAATCTTTGTGAAATCTTCTGAAATATTTATTATATCTCTGAAATTTTTGTGAAATCTTTGAAATATTGTTGAAATCTTTGAAATCTTTGTAAAATCATTCAACTCATTGTGAAATCCTACAAATATTTGCGAAATCTTTGAAATATCCTGCAATTTTTGTAAAATCTTTAAAATCTTTGTGAAATCATTCAAATATTTGTGAGTTTTTAAAAATGTTTTGTAAAATCTTTGTGAATTTTTTTGAAATCTTTAACATTCCTGTGAAATCTTTTAAATCTTTTTAAAATTTCGTAAATCTTTGTAATCTTTGTGAAATATTTTTAAATCTTCTGAGATCTTTGTAGAATATTTCAAACCTTTGTGAAATCATTGAAAACTTTAAAAATCTTCATGAACTACTTTGAAATCTTTCAAATCTTTGTGAAATATTTAAAGCCTTTTTTAAATCTTTTGATATCCTTAAAAATCATTAAGAAATATTCAAAATCTTTCAAATCTCTGCAAATCATTAAAGTCTTTGACAGTTTTGAAATCTTTGATATTTTTGTGAAATCTCTGAAATCTTGTGAAATCTTTGAAAAATCTTGGAAATCTTTGTAAAATCTTCTGAAATCTTTTAAAATCTTTGTGAAAACTTTGAAATATTGTTGAAATTATTGAAATCTTTGTGAAATCATTAAAATCTTTGTGAAATCATTCAAATATTTGTGAGTTTCTTAAAATATTTGTGAATTTTTTTGAAATATTTCAAAGTTTTGTTAAGTATTTGTAATATTTGTGGAATCTTTTGAAATCCTTTGAAATCTTTGTGAAATGTTTCCAAATCTTTGTGAAATATTTAAAGTCTTTGTGAAATATTTAAAGTCTTTGTAAATTATTGAAATCTTTGAAATATTTGGGAAATCTTCTGAAATATTTTCCAGTCATTTGAAATCTTTGAAAATACTTTAAAATTTTTGAAAACTTTGTGAAATCTTTAGAAATTTTTGAAATCTTTGTGAAAATTTTTGAAATCTGTTGATAATCTTTAAAATCTTTGTAAATTGAAATCTTTCAATTGTTAATGACATCTTTGAAAATCTTTTCCAACAATTTGAAATCTTTGAAATTTTTTGAAATCTTTCTATTCATGAAAAAGAATCAATCATCACTTATGATGCAGTTAGAGTTTTAGATAAAGTTTGCTAGAAGTCCATGAAACATTTTTTATAACTATTCAAATTGTTGTCAGTCTTTGATAACAAATTTATAATATTTGTTTGTTTTTATTCATTCGGTTTATTCGATAAAATTTTTTAAATTGTATCTCAACAACATCCTCAGATTGTGAATAATAAATTAAAAATATGTGAAGATAATGTCAAAATGTATGAAAATCGTTTTACGTGAATTTAAATGAAAATGCAGTTATCAAACTGTGGTTACCTGATCAAATACGATAAAAGTGCAAATTAAATTATCACATCGCGTGATTGGCGCACTCTATATGTATGTATATGGGATTCCCAGAGGCTGTTTTTGTTATGGAAATGGAATAGATTCAGGAAGGTTTATGCCACAGCTTATTTTAAATTTAGTAGGTTCAGTTTCACACCATTTTCTCAATATATACACTTGTTTGGAATAAATTTAATTTAATCAAGATATTCTAAATTTAAAATATAAAAAAATATGTTTTGCTTCCTTTTTGCCTTGATTCGATTTGCAAAGAGTAAATAAACAATCTAAAATTATTATAGCAATCCGGATATAAAAGTAAGAAAAATTCATGCAATTGATGAATTTCAATCTTCTTTCCCCTAATTTTGTAGAAAAAATTATTTTTTGAAAACTGGAAGAAACAGATGCGAAAAGAATAGATGAATGTAAGGAATACAGTGAATTTAACAGTTTTTACTTGAAGACTTTTCTTAGCTCATTTTTTATTATTTTAGTTGAGTTTATTTCAAAACTCTATTTTGCGCAGATTTCGTTGCTTTGAAATTACAAATGAAAAAAAGATTGAAATTTTTCGAAAAACACTGAAATCCACAAAAGCTTTTCAAATAAAGTAAAAAATGAGCTAAATCAGTTTTTCAGTAGAAATAATTATATTCACAGTACCTTGATGATACATTCTGGTTGGTTGTATTTGGGCGGCGAGTCAATCTTTTAAAAGAACAAATAATGTTCAAACTTTTCAATTTAATAATATTAAAAAGTTATATTTAAAAACTCAAGATAAAAATTTTAAAGAACGTGCAAGGAATTTTAAGATAACTGTTTAGAAATTGCTATGGAAAATTCCGTAGGCCACTTTTCAAATCTTAAAAGTTTGTGTGATTGATAAATTAAAAAAAAAAACACTTTTTGCACGACACAAAATTTTTTATTATTGCATTTTTAAATTATCTTCGGAAGGATTTTAATTTTGAAAATTTAATCAAGCCTTTCCATTGGAAACAAATTTTTTACACTTTTTTGATTTTGAGGGC
Source organism: Andricus curvator (assembly GCA_932195095.1). Taxonomy (NCBI): domain Eukaryota; kingdom Metazoa; phylum Arthropoda; class Insecta; order Hymenoptera; family Cynipidae; genus Andricus; species Andricus curvator. The sequence goes on along the minus strand of CAKNYM010050766.1, from coordinate 126,553 downwards.
TTTTCATTTTTTACACTTTTTTGATTTTGAGGGCTTTTCATTTAAATTTCTGTAAGTTTCAGCGCTTTCATTTTTAAATTGTACAAATTGGAATACCATGAAAAAAATCCTTTTTTCCACAATGTATATTAGAATTTTACCGATTTTTCGAATTAATAATTCCATTTAAAAAAAAATGGCGTTTATGACCTTTTGAAATGCCAGCCTTGAATTCAAAAATTGAGTTGTTAAATCTCGTATAGTTTTGTGTAATATCAATTAACATTGAAACTGATTGAAGAAGCTTTTTTACTGAAACTCAAAATTAAAGAAATTAGATAATTTTTTGAATTGTAAGCCACATTTCTCCTTTCATCAAAATAAAAAAATAAAATAAAAACCCAGGCATTATTAACTCTTGAAATCTGGGATATAAGCCTTCGTGAAATCTTCTAACTCTTTTGAAATATTTGTGAAATCTTAATGAGATATTTCTGAAATCTTTCGAAATCCTTTGAAATCTTTGTGATTTTTTTTCAATCTCAGTAAAATCTTTGAAATCTTTGTGAAATTATTCAAATATTTGTAAAATCTTTAAAATAGTTGTAAAATCTTCTAAAACCTTGTCAAATCCTATTGAAATCTTTGAAATCCTTATGAAATCTTGTGAAATTTCTGCAATCTTTGTAAAAAAAATTGAAATCCTAACGAAATCTCTTGAAAACTTTGGGAAATCTTCTGAAATTCTGTTGAATCTGAAATTTTTGTGAACATTTTTTAAACCATTGAAATCTTTACGAAATTATTCAAATCATTGTTAAATCTTTGAAATCTTTTGAAATCTTTGTAAAGTCTTCTGAAGTATCTGTGAATTATTTTCAAATCTTGGACATTTTTGTGAAATCTTTGTAAATTTTTTTGAAATCATTGAAATGTTTTGAAATCTTTAAAATGTAGGCTTAGTCCTTGTACATTTTTTTGAACTTATTTCAAGTCTTTTATATGTTTGTGATATTTTTTTAAATTATTGAAATCTTCGTTAAATCTTTAAAATATTTTTAATTCTTTGTGAAATCTTCTGAAATCTTTAAAATATTTGAGAAATCTCTTAAAATTGGTTGAAACTTTGGAATACTTGTAAAATCTTTAAAATCAGTGTGAAGTCCTTCTAAAATTTTAAACTTAGTGAATTTTTTTCAAATCATTGAAATCTTTTAAATATTTTGAAATTTGTATAAAATGTTTGTGAAATGTTTCTAGAATCTTTTGAAATCTTTGCAATATTAAACATTTTTGTGAAAGCTTTTGAAACCCTTTGAAATCTCTTAAACATTTGAAATCCTTGTGAAATTTTCGTAAAATGTTTGAAATATATGTGAAATTTTCGCGAAATCTTTGCGAAATAATAATAATAATAATATTAATAATAACATATGTTTATTATAAAACACAGTCTGCATAAAATTGAATACAAATAAGAAGATGAACCTTTTTCAATCTTTTGAAATGCTTTGATATATTTGTGGAATCATTTCAATCTTTGTGAAATTTTTTGAAACCTTTGTGAAATCTTAGAAAAATTTGTGAAATCTTCTGAATTGTTTTAAAATTTTTGTGAAATCTCTCAAAATTTGTCGAAATCTTCGGAATACTTGTGAAATCTTTAAAATCAGTGTGAAGTCCTTGTAAAATGGTTTGAACTCACTTCAAATCTTTGAAACTTAGTGCATTTTTTTCAAATCATCGAAAACTTCGTGAAAACTTTGAAATATTTTGAAAGTTTTATAAAATGTTTGTGAAATCTTTTGAAATGTTTGCAATATTAAAAATTTTTGTGAAAGCTTTTGAAATCCTTTGAAATCTTTATGAATTTTTTTTCAATCTTAGTAAAATCTTTGGAATCTTTGTGTAATTATTAAAATATTTGTAAAATCTTTGAAATAATTGTGAAATTTTCCGAAACCTTTTGAAATCTTTCTGAAATCTTTGAAATCCTTATGAAATCTTGTGAAATTTCTGCAATCTTTGTAAAAAATTTATGAAATCCTAACGAAATCTCTTGAAAACTTTGTGAAATGTTCTGAAATTCTGTTGAATCTGAAATCTTTGTGAAAATTTTTTAAACCATTGAAATCTTTAGGAAATTATTCAAATCTTTGGAATCTTTTGAAATCTTTGTAAATTTGTTTGAAATCATTGAAATCTTTTGAAATCTGTAAAATTTTGGCGAAGTCGTTGTACACTTTTTTCGAATCTTTTAAATGTTTGTGATCTTTTTTTAAATTATTGAAATCTTCGTTAAATCTTTGAAATATTTTGAAATTTTTATAAACTGTTTGTGAAATTTGTTGAAACCTTTGTGAAATCTTAGAAAAATTTGTGAAATCTTCTGAAATCTTTTGGAAATTTTGAAATTGTTGTGAAATTTTTAGAAATCTTTGTAATTTTTTGAAAATCTTTATGAAATTTTCTGAAATCTTTCGAAATCTTTTGAAATCTTTGTTATATATTTGAAATCTTTGTGAAATCTATGAAATATTTGTGAAGTCTTCAAAATCTTTGAAATACTCATGAATTTTATTGAAACCTTTTAAATCTTTACGAAATTTTCTGAAATATTTTAAATCTTTCCGAAATCTCTTAACATTTGTTGAAATCTTTGGAATACTTGTGAAATCTTTCAAATCAGTGTGAAGTCCTTGTAAAATTTCTTGAATTCACTTCAAATCTTTGAAACTTAGTGAGTTAGTTTCAAATCATCGAAATCTTCGTAAAAACTTTGAAATTTTTATAAAATGTTTGTGAAATTTTCTGAAATCTTAGAACAATTTGTGAAATCTTCTCAAATCTTTTGAAAATTTTGAAATTTTTGTCGAATTTTTAGAAATCTTTGTACATTTTTTAAATCTTCATGAAATTTTCTAAAATCTTTTGAAATATTTATTAAATATTTTAAATCATTGTGAAATCCATGAAATATTTGTGAAGTCTTCAAAATCGTTGAAATCCTCATGAATTTTATTGAAATGTTTTAAATCTTGACGAAATTTTCTGAAATCTTTTGAAATATTTGTTGAATTTTTGAAATCTTTGTGACATCGTTGAAATATTTTTGAAATCACTGAAATGTTAGTGAAATCATTGAAATGTTTGTGAAGTCTTCAAAATATTTGAAATATTTTTTGAAATCTTTGTGAAATCTATGAAATATTTGTGAAGTCTTCAAAATCTTTGAAATATTTTTTGAAAGCCTTATGAATTTTATTGAAATCTTTGTAAATCTTTTTAATCTTCACGAAATCTTTTGAAATATTTATTAATAATTCGAAATATTTGTGATATCGCTGAAATATTTTTGAAATAATTGAAATCTTCGTAAAATCATTGAAATCTTTGTGAAGATTTCACTTGATGTCTTTTGAATATTTGAAATCTTTTTGAAATCCTTGTGAAATCTTCGTAAAATCATTGAAATCTTCATGAAATCATGAAAATCTGTGAAATCTCTGTAAAATCTTCTGAAAGATTTCCACGAAATGTTCGCGGAATCATTGAAATCTTTGTGAAATCTTGGAAATTTTTGTGAAATATTTGAAATGTTTGTGAAATCTTCTGAAATCTTTTGCAATCATTTGAAATATTTGAAATCTTGTTGAAACTTTGTGAAATTTCTGTGAAATTTTTGTAAAATTGTCGAAATTATTCTGAAATCTTCTGCAGTATTTTGAAACCATTGTGAAATCTTTGTGAAATAATAACACAGCCATACAAAAAAAATCTTTTTTTGGGTCTGGAGGTCAGACCATGTTAAATATATGTTTTTCGGGCCGCTGAATCCGAATCCATGGTCCAAAAAACCCCACCACGTCGGGGTTCTGACATAACCTCAAAAAACCTCATAAAAAATATTTGTTCGGGCCTGGAGGTCAGACCATGTTAACTATATGTTTTTGGGGTCGCTGAATCCGAATCCGAGGACCCAAAAACCTCAGTACGTCAGGGTTCTGACATAACCTCGAAAAATCTCATAAAAAATTTTTTTCGACTCCGGGGGTCAGACCATGTTTTTTATATGTTTTTGGGGTCGCTGATTCCGAATCCTGATGATCCGACTCTCCATCGTAGAACGCTTGCGTGCGCCTGATATGACGGCATCAAAGCCATAATCCAGGGACTTAGCCGGATCACAGGCTCACTCCGTTGCCTGACCCCCAGACTCGAAAAAAATTTGTTATGAGGTTTTTTTAGGTTATGACAGAACCCTGAAGTGCTGGGCTGTTTTGGACTTCGGATTCGGATTCTGCGACACCAAAAACATATAGTAAACATGGTCAGACCTCCAGACCCGAAAAAATATTTTTTTTTTGTTTGGCTGTGAATAATAACAGATTTTTATTGTGAAACCTAATCTCAATAAAATCAAATACAAAAAAGAAAATTAATCATTGAAATATTTGATCAATTTTTTTAACATTTTGAAATTTTTGTGAAATCTTTTAAAATATTTGGAATAGATGAAATATTTTGAAATCCCTTGAAATCTTAAATATCTGAAATCTTTTTGACATCCTTGTTTGTGAAATCTTCTGAAATCATTTACAATCATCTGAAATATTTGAAATTTATGTAAAATCTTCTGAGGTATTTTGAAATCTTTTGAAATCTTTGCAATCTTTCCGAAATTATTCAAATCATTGTGATCTTTTTGTGAAGTAATTTAAATCTTTGTAAAATTTTTGAAATTATTATGAAATATTCTGCAATCTTTTAAAATATTTTTAAAATCTTTAAAATCTTTGTAAAATCTTCTGCAATCTTTGAAATCTTTGTGAATTTTTTTTAAGTACTTAAGAAATCATTCTAATTTTCGTGAAATATTCTTAAATCTTTTGAAATCTAGGTTGAATCTTTTTAAATCCTTTGAAATCTTTATGAAATCTTCGCGGAATCTTTAAAAGTTTTGTCAAATTTTTTTGAATCCTTGTGAAATCATTGAAAACTTTGTGGAATATTTAAAATCTTTGTGAAATTGTTTGAAATCTTTGTGAAATTATTTAAATCTTTTTGAAATTATTCAAATCCTTGTGAAATCTTATGAATTTTTTTTAAAACTTTGTAAAATTTTTGTGAAGTATTTGAAATCTTTGTAAAATTTTGAAAATTATTAGGGAATCATCTAAAATCTTTGTTAAATCTTTCTTCAAATATTTTGAAGTCATTTAAATCTTTTATATCTCCATGAAATCTTTGTGATTTTTTAAATTATTTATGAACTCATTGAAATGTTTGTGAAATATTCGTGAAATCTTTGAAATATTTTGAAATGTTTAAAATCTTTGTGAAAACTTCCAAAATCTCTTGAAATCTTTATGAAATGTTAGAAATCTTTGGAGATGTTCGCAAAATCTTTGAAGTATTTTTAAGATCTCTTAAAATCTTTTTCAAAATTTTTTGAAATTTTTGAATTGTTTAAAAATTTGGTGTTCACTCAAAAGTCAAGTGGTCAACCCCTTATAAAAAACAAAAATTTGCCACTCACTCATAAAACCGCTCTTCAATGTTAGTCATCCTGTCAAAGTACGTATGAGCGCCAGATCCTTCAATCACCGAATACTGCACTTTATACTGGGCAGCAAGTTGTTCCATCGACTCGATCGGGACTTCCAATCTCGAAACAGTAAGAAAAGCAGCCAAATTCGCCGTGTAGGAAGCAATGATGATGAATCCAAAGAGCCACCAAGTCGCTGCTACCAATCTTCCAGAGAGATTCTTCGGAGCTTCTCCTCCACCTTGAGGGGTCAGCGATGTCATGCAGAACCAGAGGCACTCCTTCAGGGTGAATTCCCTTCTCTCAACACTGTCCTTGTACTTTTCCCTATTGTTCTGGTAACTGTAGGGCGAGAATTTATCAAAAATCCACATCAGGAAGCTCGTGAAGAAGTAGGCAGCCAGGATACAGAGCCAGACATCGTCTTCCAAAACCGTCAAGAACTTGAAGAGTGACGTCCTTGATTTTGACTTCAGCATCAGGATTGATAGTCCCACCAAGTCGTAATAAGGAACCGTGTAGTCAACGACATTTTCCCTTTCAGCCATGACTGCAAGAGCTCCTAGAGCAATGTCAGCCTTCTTGTCCTTGAGTTCCTTGATCATCCCATTCCAGTTACCTTGATCGTCCATGTTCCCATACTCCTTGTCGTCCACTTCTCGAATCGTGTACTCAAACCTAACGGTTTCCCTGATTGCATCCAGAAGATCAATGCAGTATCCGTACCACTGATTAGTGACGTTATTGTACATGACGAATGGCTTCTTCAGAACCGTGACGACCCGGTAGCTCGTTACTGCCGTGTGATTATGCATTGTGGATTCGTCGAAGACCTTTTCAAAGAAACATTTCGATGATAGTAAGATGAGGGGTTAATTGTTTTTTGATTTACTGGGTCGTGGTCGCTGATGAAGAAGTTTTATGCGAAGAATGTGACGACTCGGTGGACATAGTGTTTGGGTTAGTACCGATGGTGAAAAATGTAGGTCACACAGGATCGAAGGGAGAACTGCAAATGAGTAGGTGTAAATGTCGCTCGACAGTCAACAAAGCTAGCGATCGATAGGTGTGCGTGCGATTCGATAGGTGTCAAAGGAAGGAAATGTATGTAATTTGTTAAATGACTTACCTCCAAGGGTGAATCGATACCAGCTGACCACGTGGCGATCGGATCGTTTGATACCGGATTTCCATTGGCGATGCTCATGATACTCAAGGACATGTCATATACTGTTTTGTGTTCGCCATTTTTTTTACCCCAGGAGAAACCTGCGTATGTAGGGGTGAAGCTACTGCTGTTGGTCACTGCCTTCAACCTTGGGAGGAGGTTCAAGTTCCTGGTGGGCGTGTTGTTACCTGGTTAAATCGATTCGCAATCAGCAAACTTATCACTTATACGTCATGTTGGGTGTTTCAAACTTCCGTGAAAGATGTCAGGAAGAAAGTTAATTTTAGAGTTAACTACTCTATTGGAAATCTAAAATCTAATCTAATCTAAAATCTGTGCATGATTAAGTCTTTCAGATTTCCGGTCTGATGTTCTAACCGACTAAGCTATGGAGAGACGAAAAGATTTTATTCACAACTCCTACAAGTTGAATGTCGACGTCATTCAATGTTCTTGCAAGATTAATTTTTTAATCATTCAAACATGAGAGTGATTTTATTTAATGATGTTATAGTTTTTGACCAGCGAAATATAGTAAATAATATGATGCTGATGTTTTTTGTCTACATGGTCTAAAATCAATATTTTTTGAAGTTTGATTATTAATTTTATAAGTTGTGACAAAAATCTCTCTAGCTCCACTGGGATTCGAACTCCAGGTCTTTCAGATTTCCGCTCTGATGCTCTAACCAACTAAGCTACGGAGAGACGAGAAGATCTTCTTCACAACTCCTACAAGTTGAATGTCGATGTCATTCAATGCGCTTGCAAGATTAATTTTTTTATCATTCAAACATGAGAGTTATTTTATTAATTGATGTTATGGTTTTTGATCAGCGAAATATAGTAAATAATATGATGTTAATGTTTTTTGTCTACATGGTCTAAAATCAATATTTTTAAAATATTGATTATTAATTTTATAAGTTGTGAAAAGAATCTCTCTAGCTCCGCTGGGATTCGAATTTCAGGTCTTTCGGATTTCCGCTCCGATGCTCTAACCAACTAAGCTGCGGAGAGACGAGAAGATTTTCTTCACAACTCCTGGAATTTGAATGTCGACGTCATTCAATGTACTTGCAAGATTAATTTTTTAAT
>CAKNYM010050766.1:107701-118116 GCA_932195095.1 Andricus curvator | reverse complement strand
TCGACATTCAACTTGTAGGAGTTGTGAAGAAAATCTTCTCGTCTCTCTCTCCGTAGCTTAGTTGGTTAGAGCATCAGAGCGGAAATCTGAAAAACCTAGAGTTCGAATCCCGGCGGAGCTAGAGAGATTTTTTTCACAACTTATACAATTAATAATCAATATTCAAAAATTTTTTATTTGAGACCATGTAGACAAAAAACATTAACATCATATTATTTACTATATTTCGCGGGTCAAAAACCATAAAATCAATTAAGTGAAACAGATTTGATTGTAAACAGCTGTTTGTCCGCTCAATCTAGTGTTAGGATTCAAAAAATGTATGTTACTTTATTGATAATTGTAACAACAATGCTCGTAATTGTGTAATCTATGACACTTGATGACTTTGCAAAGCTCTTCCCCTGGGCTGATTGCTAGAGAGATTGATCTAAAATTGATACGTACTCCTACCCTTCACTTTCTCACTATTTTCATACTTTCTTATTGACTGATAATATTCGTAGTATGTAGTGATATTAGTATTAATATTAATTGTAATAATCCTAAATTCACGAAATAATAATAAATGAATAAACAAATAGGAGATATTCACAAATTTTCAATCCTTCCTTCCCCATGTACAGTACCGTCAGGTTTGTTCGGGGGCCCCCCCCCCCCCCAAAAAAAAAAAAAAATTTGACTAAGAATTTATCAACTTAGAAAATAAACTGTATTAATAACAATAAGTATTTAGTTTTACAAACGTAAAATTTTATGATTTTTCTTGGACCTAAAATGTTGCACAGTCTGATGATTTATTTCCAAAGCAAAATTTTCAGTTTTTGAAAAAATTACAAAGGAACGTTATTGTTTATTTAAACTATTATTCTTTATTCTATAAATTATCAAGATTCCTATTTCTTGTCACAGGCTTCATAGTTATCCTTTTTGGTTGAAAATTCAACTATTTTGTTGAAAATCAATTTGCTTCGGTTGAAAATTAACTTTTATTATTGAAAATTTTCATTTTTGGATTCAAACTTCAACTGTTTTGTAGAATTTTAAAATTTCAGCACGAAAATTGAACAAATTAGACAACAGTTGAACTAATTTATTAAAAAATTATTATTTTAGTAGAAGATTCATCACTTTAGTTAAAAATTAATTTCTTTAGTTGAAAATTTGACTACTTTTTTTATAATTCTTTGTTTTCTTGGTTAAAAATTAAATTTTTTAACTTAAAAGTCATTCATTCCATTTATTGTTAAAATCTATCTTTTTAAGATGAAAATTCTATTATTTGGTACAAAATTTATTTATTTTGTTAAAATTAACGGATTTTGTTAAAAATTCGTATTTTTCGATGATTCAAAATTAAAATATTTTTTTGTTGAAACATCAACTATTACATTTTTTGTTGATAACTCATAATTTTGTGTTGAAAATTCTGCTCATTGGTTGAAAGTTGAACGACTTTCTTCAAAATTCATTTTTCTGGTTAAGAATTCATAATTTCAATTAAAAATTCATCTCTTTGTTTGAAAATTGAAATACTTTGTTAAAAATTTAATTTTTGGTTCTATGTTAATTTTTTTGTCTGAATATTTAATTATTTGGTTGAAGATTCAACTGTTTGGTTGACAATTAACTTTTTTGTTTAAAATTAAAATGTTTAAAAAATTAAAAAGGAACTTAATTGTTTATTTAAACTATTATTATTTATTTTATAGATTATCAAGATTCCTATTTTTTGTCACAGGCTTCATAGTTATCCTTTTTGGTTAAAAATTCAACTATTTTGTTGAAAATTCGTCTTTTTTGGTTAAAACTGCAACTGTCTAGTTCAAAAATAATTTGCTTCGGTTAAAATTAACTCTTTTTTATTAAACATTCACATTTTTGGATTCAAAAATCAACTGTTTTGTAGAATTTAAAAATTTCAGCACGAAAATTTAACAAAATAGTCAACAGTTGAACTCATTTATTAAAAAATTATTATTTTAGTAGAAGATTCATCACTTTAGTTAAAAATTAATTTCTTTAGTTAAAAATTTGACTACTTTGTTGATAACTTTTTGATTTCTTGGTTAAAAATTAATTTTTTCAACTTAAAATTCATCTATTCGATTTATTGTTAAAATCTATCCTTTTAAGAGGAAAATTCTCTTATTTGGTACAAAATTCATTTATGTTGTTAAAAATTGGACTTTCTTGGTAGAAAAGTAGTCTCTTTTATTTGAGGATTCACGGATTATGTGAAAAATTCGCATTTTTTGGTGATTCAAAATTAAAATATTTTTTGGTTGAAATATCAACTATTATATTTTTTGTTGAAAACTCATAATTTTTCGTAGAAAATTCTGCTCATTGCTTGAGAGTTGAACGACTTTCTTCAAAATTCATTTTTTTTGTTAAGAATTCATAATTTTAATTAAAAATTCATCTCTTTGGTTGAAAATTGAAATACTTTGTTGAAAATTTAATTTTTGGGTTAAATTTAATTTTTTTGACTGAATATTCAACTGTTTGGTTGAAAATTAACTTTTCTGTTTCAAATTAAAACGTTTTGTGGAAAATTGGTCTTTTTGGCCTAAAATTCAATAATTTGGTAGAAAATCCAACTTTTTTGTAAAAAATACATATTTTTGGCTAAAAAATTCAAAAATTTGGTCGAAACTAAACTATTTCGTCGAAAGTTGAACTAGTTTGTTGAAAAATTATTATTTTATTTGGAGATTTATCATTTTAGTTGAAAATTAATTTATTTGGTTGAAAATTTGACTATTCTGTTAATAATTTTGTTGTTTTTTTGGCTAAAAATTAATTTTTTTAAATTTAAATTTAACTATTTAATTTTATGTTGAAAATTTATTTCAATTAGTTAAAAAGTCAATTATTTGGTTCAACATTCATGTATCTTATTAAAAATTTGTCTTCCTTGGTAGCAAATTAATCTGTTTTATTTGAGGATTTAAATAATTTGTTAAAAATTCGTTTTTTTGCGTTAAATTCAACTATTTCTAATTTAAAATTTGAATCTTCCTTGGGCAAAACATCAACTATTACATTTTTTGTTGAAAATTCACAATTTTAGGTAGAAAATTCATAATGTAGTTCGAAAATTCATAATTTCAGGTCCGAAATTCCACTCATTGGTTGAGATAAAACGTCTTTTTTTTTTAATTATTTTTTTTCTAAAGATTAATTTTTTTAGTTACAGATTCAATTTCTTATTGAAAAATTTACTGTGTTGTTGAAAATTTGCATGCTCTGTGGAAAATTTGCCTTTTCGGCTTGAAAATTCAACAATTTGGTAGAGAATTTAACTATTTTATAAAAAATACATATTTTCGGCTAGAAAATTTAACAATCTAGTAGAAACTAAAATATTTGGTCGAAAAGTGAACTACTTTGTTAAAAAAATTATTATTTTAGTTGAATATTTATCATTCTGGTTTAAAATTCATTTCTTTGGTTAAAAATTGAACTACTTTCTGAAAATTTCATTTTTGGTTTAAAATTAATGATTTAAACAATAAATTTAACTATTTGGTTGAAAATTCAACTGTCTGGCTAAAGATGAACTTTTTGGTTGCAAATGTAAATGTTTTGTGAAAATTCGTATTTTTGGTTAAATTCAACTGCTTTTGATTGAAAATTAAAATATTTTTTTGGTTGTAATATGAGCTATTATATTTTTGTTGAAAATTCAACTCTGGTAGAAAGTTTAACTACTTTCTTCAAATGTAATTTTTCTGTGGTTAAATTTTTATAATTTTAATTCAAAATTCATCTTTTTTATTGAAAGTAGAAACTACTTTGTTGAAAATTCCTTTCTTGGATTTAAATTACAAAAATAACTTTTACGTTCAAACGCTTTCTGTTTTTAATATTGTATGGGTCTTCAAAACTGCATTTTCAAATTCTTTAAATTGAAAATGTAGGGTTAAAAATAAAGAACTCAAATGTATAATTTTTAAAGTAAAAGATTTCAGAATTGCGCTTCTAAACTAATTTCATAACTAAAAGAATTGACAATTGAACTCAAAATTTAAAAAAAGTTGAAATCAAACTTATTTTAAATTAAATTATATCATGCGATATGAAATTTGGGATATTTCACGAGGCTGGTTCGATTTTTATTTTAAAAATGTGTAAATTTCTTGGTGGAATTCACTGATTCACGCTCTGATTGCAAGAGCTATGCAGGGAAGAGTCGCTTACGGCGGCGGAAATCGTTTTTTTTTTGTTTGGAAAAATAGTTCTGTAGTGCAATTTCTGTTTTAAACATGTTAGATACATGGAAAAGTCTTTGGCAGAAATGATGCATTTGTAGCATATTTGGAACGATTTGAAGCTTGCAAATGTCAGGTTTCAATAGGTGAAGTCCTTCGCCGCGACAAGGAACCTGCCTATTCATCGCATCTCATTCAGCAATTTCTGGTGAAACGCCAGAAATTGCACAAGTAGTTGCACAACTTCGGCAGCCCCTATACAGGTCTTACCTGGCTCTCTGTGATTTATGTACTTGACCAGAACTAACTCTTACTCCTGATACACCACAAGGTCGGATGCTTTCCGGACAAACCACGTAAGAGGTTATAACTGGGTTTTGCCACACTTCACTTTGATCAATAAGCCGTGAAAATGCAAGTCAAAGAGCGCCACCATACCCCACTCTCAGAGTAAAACTATTTAACAAAAATTTCAAGAAGGCTTTTTCATCTGATCTAATCTACTCTCACCTATGTATTCATTGCAGGTGATCTGCACTCGTTTTTCAGGCCATTCACCGGCGTCAATAGCAGCTTTCATCCCCATCACTGCGATTCGCGTCAGATCATAATAGAAGGCAGAGCTTATCAGTGGCTTGGGTAAGAGTCCTTTTGTCGTCAGTTCAGCCAGTTGTTGCTCATTCTGAAGCTGTGGCCTTATCAGCATCATAGAGACGTTCTCACAGTCGCATTGAGGTGTGAACTCATCCAGGGTGATCATGTACCAGGAATAGAATCTTCCGGTGTAATTCATCGTTTCAGCGACTTCCAATGCCATCGAGATGGTTTCCTCGTTCCCCAGGATGAAGAAGTGCACAATGTCGAGATCTCGAAGCCTTGTTATCTGGTCCGTTGCTTTTTCCAGGGTCTCCTCAATATCCACCATCACGTGTCGAGTTGGAACATTCAAAAGAAGACTCTTGTATTTGTGGTCCATTACAAAGTCGCCGTTGAAGAGGATCATTGCGTTGCTGACGTTCGTTGATAAGCAGAGTTGTCTGACAACTTCAGGTGCCAAATCTGCTGGGGGCATCACTTGGATTAGGTACCCTAACTGATCGTCGGTTAGGTCCCTCCATCGTCTGGAAATTAAGGAAATTTTTTTTTATCTTTGAAGGAGACCGGGCGCTGGGGGGGGGCCCCAAAAATTACGTCACACTATTTTGAAGAGGTTTTCCACCAGTGCCCTTCTTTTTCACAGGTCATTAGGCAAAGCTAACCCTTACATGCACGGTGGGATATTTATTATCCTACCTAGATTATCATCATATTTATAATATTTCAAGTTGTTTTTTCTCGATTTTCGTGATTCTTTTTGTGAATTTACTGTAACAACATGTTAGAGAATTGACAATTACACTCCGTTATCTGAAATTTCTGGTGAATTTGTGAATATTAATAAACAAAAAAGTAAAATAAAATAAAAAAGTAAGTTATCAGATTTATAAAATTCAATATGGCGGATCCAATATGGTGGATCAAATTTGTGAAATTAAATCTGATTGTAACTGTAGATTTAGTAATGTAATATAATTAGTATATAGAGTTTTTTGGGGTTGCTGATTACAAATGTGTTATCAGACTTCTGAAATTCAAGATGGCTGATTCAATATGGCGGAAGAGTTTTAAAAAAATTAATGGATTTTCATGAAACATGGTATCTGTGGGTTTTTGGGGTTTCTGATAATAAATATGAAGTCAGATTTCAAAAATTCAAAATGGCGGATCTAATATGGCAGAGTAATTTTGAAAAAGTTGTTGGATTTCTATAAAACTTGTTACCCGGGTGTTTTTGGAGTCGCTGACTACAAATCTGGAGTCGATTTTCAGAAATTCATAATGGAGGATCCAATATGGCGAATGAAACTGGTGAATTTTAAATTTTGCAAATCTGGCTCCGGATTCGTAGTCAGCGACCCCAAAAACCCCTGAGTGACAAGTTTTATGAAAATCCAACAATTTTTTCAACATTTGTCCACCATATTGAATCTGCCACTTTGAATTTGTAAAATCTGACTTCAGATTCGTTTTTAGAGACCCCAAGAACCTACAGATGCCAAGTTTCATGGAAATCCACTATTTTTTTGAAAACTTGTCCGCCATATTGGATCCTCCATTCTGAATTTTTAAAATATGACTTCAGATTCGTTATCAGAGGCCCAAGAAACCTCCATATCCCAAGTTTCATGCAAATCCATAAATTTTTTGAACACTCTTCCGCCAAATCGGATCCGCCATTTTGAATTTTCAAAGTATGACTTCAGATTCGTTTTTAGAGACCCCAAAAACCCCCAGATGCCAAGTTTCATGGATATCCATTATTTTTTGAAAACTCGTCCGCCATTTTGAATTTTTAAAAACTGACTTCAGATTCGTGATCAGAGCCCCAAAAACCCCCAGATGCCATGTTTCATGAAAATCCATTAATTTTTTGAAAACTCGTCCGCTTTATTGGATCCGCTATTCTGAATTTTGAAAATATGGCTCCGGATTCGTAGTCAGCGACTTCAAAAACACCTGAGTGACAAGTTTGATGAAAATCCAACAATTTTTGCAACATTTGTCCACCATGTTGAATCTGCCATTTTGAATTTTCAAAATCTGACTTCAGATTCGTTATCAGAGACCCCAAGAACCTACAGATGCCAAATTTCATGGAAATCCATTAATTTTTTGAAAACTTGTCCGCCATATTGGATCCGCCATTTTGAATTTTTAAAATCTGACTTCAGATTAGGTATCAGAGACCCCAAAAACTCCCAGATGCCAAGTTTCATGAAAATCCATCATTTGTTGAGAACATGTCCGCCATTTTGAATCTTAAAAAACTGACTTCAGATTCGTGATTTGAGACCCTAAAAACCCCCAGATGCCAAGTTTAATGGAAAACCATTAATTTTTTGAAAACTCGTCCACCACATTGGATCCGCCATTTTGAATTTTCAAAAACTGACTCTAGATTAGTGATCAGAGACCCCAAAAACCCCCAGATGTCAAGTTTCATGAAAACCATTAATTTTTTGAAAACTCGTCTCCCATATTGGATCCGACATTTTGAATTTTTGAAATCTGACTTCAGATTCGTGATCAGAGACCCCAAAAATCCCAGATGGCAAGTTTCATGAAAATCCATTATTTGTTGAGAACATGTCCGCCATTTTGGATCCGACAATTTGAATTTTTGAAATCTGACTTCATATTAGGTATCAAAGGCCCCACAAAGCCCCAGACGCCAAGTTTCATGGAAATCCATTATTTATTGAAAACTCGTCGGCCATTGTGAATTTTTTTAAACTGATATCAGATTCGTGATCAGAGACCACAAAACCCCCCAGATGCCAAGTTTCATGAAAATCCATTAATTTTTTTAAAACTTGTCCGCCATATTGAATCCTAGATTTTTAATTTTTCAAATCTGACTTAAGATTCGTTATCAAAGGCCCCACAAACCCCCAGACGCCAAGTTTCATGAAAATCCATTATTTTTTGAAAACTCGTCCACCATATTGGATCTGTATTTAATTAAATACTGACTTCAGATTCGTTATCAGAGACCCCAAGAACCTACAGATGCCAAGTTTCATTAAAATCCATTAATTTTTTGAAAACTCGTCCGCCATATTGGTTCCGCCATTGCGAATTTTTGAAAAGTGACTTCAGATTCGTTATCAGAGACCCCGAAAACCCCCAGATGGCAAGTTTCATGAAAATCCATTATTTTTTTAAAACTCGTCCGCCATTTTGAATTTTTTTAAACTGACTCAAGATTCGTGATCAGAGACCCCAAAGCCCCCCAGATGCAAAGTTTCATGAAAATCCATCCATTTTCTCCAAAATCGGCCGCCATATTGGCCCCCAGATGGCAAGTTTCATGAAAATCCATTAATTTTTTGAAAACTCGTCCGCCATATTGGAATCGTCATTTTTAATTTCTAAAAACGACCCCGAAAACCCCCTAAGGTGCATGTATCCGTAAAATTAGTCCGATAGAAAAATGTATGCATCAACGGGTTAAGCCCCCCAGGGTCACTTCACAAATAAGAAGACACATCACCACTTTTAGGTCAATATTTTTTCTTTGATTTCATTTGATAAATTTTTCAAATAAAAGACGAAATATAACAACATAATGTTTGAACAGACTTCACAGCTCAAAATGGGAAATTAAAATTTTATTCTAATTAAGAATTTTTAATTAAAGTTTTTAATTAAAATTGATATGCTGTTAAAAATTAAAATGGGAAAGAGGGTGATTTTTAAAGAATATAGGGGAATAAATTTTTTTAAATAAAATTAATGTGTAGGTACCATACTTTATTCAGTATCAAACGCTCGAAATTGTAAGTCGAAATATTTTGCATTTTCAACAAAATAGTTGAATTTCCAACCAAAAAAATTGATTTTCTACAAAAAGAGATGAACTTTTAACAAAAGAGTTGAGTTTTCAAGACAAGAAAACGAATGTTTCAGAAAACAGTTGACTTTTAAATCGGAAAATATGAATTTTTGACTAAGAAAGATGATTTTTCAAACAAGTAGTTGAACTTTTAACAAACAAAGAAAAATAATTTTAGACCAAACAAATGCATTTAGAACCAAATAGTCGAATTTTCAATCTTCAAAACGAACTTTCATCTAAATCGTCGAATCTTCAAGCCAAAAGACGAATTTCTTAAAAGATAGTTGAATTTTCAACCAAGGAAGATGAATTTTTATTCCAAAAAAGATGAAATTCCAATCCAAAAAGATAAATTTTCAACCAACTAGTTGAAATTTTAATAAAAAAAGCTATTATCAACAAAAGCAGTCGAATTTTCAAACAAATAGTTTAATTTTCAAAACAAACAAGAAGAATTTTCTATCCAAGAGGACAAATGTTCAGCAAAATAATTAAATTTTCAAAAAAATAAATAAACTTTTAAAAAACAGTTGGATATTTAACAAGATAATTAAATAGAGATGGATCTTCAACTAATCAAATTAATTCCTAACAAATTAGTTGTACTTTCAACCAAGTACTTGAATTTTCAATCCAGCAGCTTAATTTTCTACCACAAAAATTAATTTACAACAATATACAAGAAATTGAACTAAATTATTGAATTTTCAAACAAAAAAGGTGAATTCTCTAGAAGGCAGTTGAACTGCCAAGAAAAAGTTTATTTTCAAACTAATAGTTGGATGTTCAGCTAATGAAATGAATTTTTAACAAATTAGTTCAAGTTTCAACCAAGTCGTTGAATTTTCAATCAAGACGATTGATTTCCTACAAAAAAGACGAATTTAAAACAAAATAAATAAAGTTTCAAGCAAATTGGTGAATTTTCAAATAAAAATGATTAATTTTCAAATAAAAATGATTAATTTTCAACCAATAATGGACCAGTTAAATCTTCAGTTGAAAAAATTAATTTTAAATAAAAAAAGAATGAATTTTCAACAAAATAGTCGAATCTTCAACCAATAAAATAAATCTTTAACAAAGTTGCTCAACTTTCAACCAAGTAGTTGAAGTTTTAACCAAAATAGATTAATTCTGAAATGAAAATATAATATTAGACTTTTTAATTAAGAAGAATTAACTTTCAACGAAAAATGGTTGGATTTTCTAATTGGGTTCTATTAATTCAGTTCGAATTTAAACGAGAAAGGGAAAGTTTTTTGAAAAAATGGGGAAATGCGTAATTTGAAAAAAAGGGAAAGAGCGGAATAGGGGAAAAATTGTTAAGTCTATATTTAGAAGTCTGTCTTTAGACAGCTTTATTTGTAAAATAAAATAACTAAATCGAAAATGACAAAATTGAAATGAAAAAGAATCACTTCTAACACACAGGTCCAGTTTCGATTTCCATAATTTTTGTTTTTCCCCCAATGGGGAAAGAGAGGGTCAGAGGAGGTGATGATTAGAGGGGCGAGATAGTTAAGACGAAAGATGGTGAAGGGAAGAGAAAGGGTGGAGTGAGCGTGATGAGTATAGTAGGAAAAGGGAGAGAGGATCAGGGAGGGGTGGATGAGAGCAGGATGAGCGAGATGAGCGAGGAAAGTAGGAATAGAAGACGAGTGAGAGGGTTTGACGAGAGTAAGGGGAAAGAGGAGGTGATGATAAGGGAAGAGAGTAGGGGTCGAGCAAGCATGGTGTGTATAGTAAGAAAATGAGGA
>CAKNYM010050766.1:54652-103069 GCA_932195095.1 Andricus curvator | reverse complement strand
GCTACCCCCGACTCCTATTTCCATTTCCGTCCTGCCCTCCACCTTCTTAAGCCTTTTTTCAGTCCTTTCTTTCCACGCCCTAATCTCCTCTTCCATCTGTTTTATTTTAACTTCTTTTTTATAGAAAATTAACAATAAAAAATTTGAGTTATTGCAGATATTCTTGAAAATTATATATATGTAATTCTATATGTTAATTTCATAAGCAATCGTTTTTTCCGCTACGACATTCGCTTTTTAATAAATGGAGAAGTAGCAAAAGTGCACTAGGTGCGCGCATGCATGTTCTTGGAAATTTCAAAAAAGATATTTAATTTTGTGGATCAACAATAACAGTTTTAATAAATAAAAAAACGTTATTTGTAAAAGCAGCTTTATATTACTGTAATTAACTATTTTATTGGAAATTCGTTTTTTTTTTTGTTTGAAATTAATTTCAAATCAAATATCGAGCGCAAAGCGCGAGTGTCTGGATGAGAATGTGTCCCTTAAGGTCGATGGAACCTTAAGCAAATAAAGTTCCTTTTCAGTCTAAAATGAAAACAAATTCAACAATAACTTCATATGTAGAGGTTTTGATAATTTTATAATATTTGCAAATAACCTTTTTCTTTTCATCGAAGTCGAACAAGAAGTTCAAAAATCTAGAGGAACCGAGCGTAAAGCGCGATGTAAATACGTCCGAGGGCGTAGTGCGAGGTGAATACATTATTGGGCGTGAAGCGCGCGATAAATATATGATCGAGCGCGAAGCGCGAGATCCAACAGCCGCGCGCCCTAGGCGCGCTCAAACTGAAAATGTAATTATTGCCATTGATTCTTCCATCATTTTAATTGAAAATGCGTCCCTTAGAAAATTTAGCTATTCAATTTTTGGGTGATAATTCAGCTTTTTCAGTTAAAAACTCATGTTTCTTGACAAAAACTCATCTTTTTGATAGAAGTTAATCTTCTTGGTTGAAAATTCAACCATTCCAGTTAAAGATTGATCATTGTAGTTGAAAATTCATCATTTTGGTTCAAAATTAAATTTTTTTCATCATACTTCAATCGAAAATTCGACTTTCGACGCCTGTGGAGCGGGTTGAAAGTCGAATTTTCGATTGAAGCCCGAGTCATGCATACAATTTTTCATCATATCGATAATCGAAAATTCGACTTTCGACGCCTGTGGAGCGGGTCGAAAATCGAATTTTCTTCCCTAGGGTTGAAAATTTCATTTTTGGTTGAAAATTGATCTTTATTAGTTCAAAATTCAACTATTTGGTTGAAAACTTGTATTTTTTAAATGAAAATTCAACGGTCTGGTTGAGAATTCATATATTTTGTTGAAAAATCGTCTTTTTTGGTAGAAAACTAATCTTTTTATTTAAAAATTTATCTTTTTTGTCGAAAATTCAAGTATTCCAGTTAAAAATTCATGATTTTAGTTGAAAATGCATCTGTTTGGCTGAGAATTCATATATTTTGTTAAAAAATCGTCTTTTAATATAGTACGTTAATTAATTTTTTGGTTTGAGTAGACACCCTGCATTATGACAAAAGATTGACATTAAAATTTTCCTGATGGAAATTTTAAAATAACTCATTCAATAGCTGAGAAATCTTCGGAAAACGAAGCTCTAAAATATAATTGAGGTTTATTATTTTAAAAGTTAAAAAAAACGTCGTAAATTACTCTCGATTTTCGAATTGAATTTATAGGGTTGAAAACATTTTTTTTTCTTAAAAATGACATAAAATTAAATAAGACATCCTTCGACTTCTAAAAATTTCTGTAAAAAGTCTCTGGACAGAAACTTTTTATTTTTCAAAAAGCTATATGAATTGAGAAGACTTGATCGTGAATATGATAAAAAATTATGTTTTTTAGAGTTTGTTTATCTTGAAATTTTTATGATTTGTCGCGTATACTGTATTTTTAGGTCAAATAAAAGACATACAAAATTTATAATTTTTACGAAAAACTGATTATATTTTCAGTTTCTGCATACAAACATCAATTGCAGAGTAAAAATAGTTTGTTTTTTTTCACACCGCACAGTTTTTTTTTATCACAGTTGCAGTAAAATATATATATTTTCAACTAAAACAGATGAATTCGCAAACCAAAAATAGAATAGCACAATTTGCAGGTAGAAAAGTAAATTTTAAATGATAAAAACGAGTTCTCAGAGAAATTAATTAATTTTCAACTAAAAATATAAACTTCCAAGCAAAAATGGAGTAGTTACATTTTCAGTTAAAAAAAATTAATTTTCCACTAAAAAGAAACGTATTTTCAATCAGAAAAATAAATTTTTGATCACAATGATGAATTTTCAACCAAAAATAAGCATTTTTGACGAAATAGTCGAATTTTCAACCCAAAAGATGAATTTTCTATCTAGAAAAAGAAAGAATTTTCAACTAAATAGTTTTTTTTTTCAACCAGAGAAATGAATTCTTAACAAAAAATAGAACAGTTAAATTTTCTGCGAAACGGATAATTTTGTAAGAAAAAACATTACATTTCTATGAAAAAGGGTAAATTTTCCACAAAAAATTGAACAGTTAACGTGAATTTCAACTAAAACGATACATTTTCTACCAAAAATAAAATTGTTAAATGTTCAGTTAATAAAATAAATTTTTAACCAAAAAATAAACGAATTTTTAACAAAATAGTTCAATTTTCAACGAAAGAAATTAATTTTTAACCAAAAAGATGAAGTTTCAATCAATGAGAGTACACTTCTACCAAAAAAAGACGGATTTTCAAGAAATAGTTGAATTTTCAACTAAAAAAGATACATTTTCAATGGAAGATGGTATTTTGTCGACCAGGGTAATTAATTAATTTTCTGATTTTAAACATTGCGATCTACTGGTCAAATAATTTTTCTGGTGAAACGAGAAAAAATCTGCCTCAGCCCGGATTTGAACCGGAAACGCCACTATCCGCCACTAACCGGTAAGAGAAACGAGAAATTATCTGCTACGGCCTTGGTGGCGTAATTGGTTAACGCTCCACTCATGGATAGTGGCGTTCCCGGTTCAGATCCCGGCAGAGGCAGATTTTTTCTCGTTTCACCAGGAAAATTATTTGACCAGTAGATCACAATGTTTAACATCAGAAAATTAATTAGTTACATTTTCAGTTAAAAAAAGTAATTGCAAATTAGAAAAAACTAATTTTCAACCAAAGAGATCAATTGTCTACCAATAAAATGAGTTCTCTACCCAAATAGATGCATTTTTAACAAAGTATATGCATTTTCCACCAAATATTTGAATTTTGAAAGGAATTTTCAACCAAAAAGATGAATTAGTCAAAAAGGAGATTAAATATTCTCCCACAAAATTCGAATTTTCAATAAAATACAGGAATTTTCAGCCAAATGTAGGGGTTAAATTGTCTGTTAAAACAATTAATTTTCTACTAGAAAACATAATTTTTCACAAAATAATTAAATTTGGAACAAAAAAAAGGCTTTTCAACAAAATGATGAATCATTAACCTGACTAATTATAACTAATAAGAATCTTTTTGGCCCCTAAAAATTATTACAAAAAATTTTTGATTAGAAACTTTCTGATTTTTGAAATACAGGGTGTCTCATTTTAATCAATCCACGTGGATAACTTCTGAATTTGACTTTTTCAGAAAATATCTTCAAAACAAAAGTTATTGGGTTTGGAGGGGTACATCTGAGGATGGCCTCAAAATTGACCTCGAACTTGACCTTGAAGGTTTTTTTCAAGGTGGACTCTGTTTTTTAAAATGGGTTTCCCTATTTTTGACGCCGGATTCGGAAAGAGCGGGAAATTTTACGTCTGGAATAATATTTTCAAGTTTGTTTCTGTGATTCAAGGTCAAATGCGAAAAAACTGCCTGGTAGCTGTTCATCTAAGTTTTCTCTCGGAATAAACGTTGTGAAGGTACCTCAAGTGTGACGACGACCTCAACAATATTGACATTGAGGTCATTTTTCAAGGTCATTTAAATGTGAGAATGGTCAAGGTCGTTATCACATATTAACGTTGAATTATTCCCTTGTTTGAATCCGGTGTCAAAATCAAAGTTTCCCATTAAAAAAACATTCTCACCTTTAAATGACCTCAAGGTCAACATTGTTAAGGTCGTTGTCACATTTGAGGTACCTTCACAACGTTTATTCCGCCAGAAAACTTAGGTAAACAGCTATCAAGCAGTTTTTTAGCATTTGACCTTGAACTGACCTTGTCAAGGTCACGAAAAAAAACTTGAAAATATCATTCCAGACGTAAAATTTCCCGCTCTTTCTGAATCCGGGGTCAAAAATAGAGATTCCAATTTTTGAAAAAAGACAAAGTTGACCTTGAAAAAACCTTCAAGATTGACTTCAAGATTGATTAAAATGGGACACCCAGTATATAAAATTTGAGAAATTTCATCAGATTTAATTAAGAATAAGTTTTTGCATTGGATGTTGGAAAGTTAGAATCAAGATTAATGTTTTGGATTAATGCGTCACTCAAGAAGCAACCGAGTGAGATGATTGATCAGATCAGATGATTGTGTTTCAATGAAGCTCGTAAAGCTTTCAATTGAAAAGCTACTCAGGAAAGGGGCGAAAGAGTAATAAACTTGGCAAATCCATACCAACGGATCGTTATTCTAGGAGATAAAATGAAGCCTCATTTTTCACGGACTACCACGAGTGACGAGTTATTTCTCTTTTGTTCCCAGGAATTATTAGATCTTGGGCAAGCCGCCGGCTAGAAATGAGAAAATAACTCGTGATAGGAAAAATAATGATGTACACGCGATCCAACAGATTCTTTTGTATTCTCGCAATTACCTGTTAAATTTTGCTTTCAATTTTCCTTCAATATTATTGGAAAAGGGCAATTCCATGTCAAATTATCTGAAGAATTTCAGCTATTGTTAGTAAATTTGACGAGAAAAAAATGGAAAAAAAAGAAAAAAGTATCCGTTCTTTAGGGCGTTGGAAGAAAAACCCTTAAATAATTTTTGAACAAATCAAAAAGCTTAGGAGATATTCAAAATTGAAAATTTGGTTCCTTTCTTCTTAAACTTTCATAAATTTGGTAATAGGGCACAGGTTTAAAAAAATATTTTGTTGAAGAATATTTTTTTTTTAAATTCTTCGATTTTCAAAAACTAATATTTAAATTGAATTTCTGAAAAAATCCACTTTTTATTTTCTTGTTTCTTTGGTTTCTATCTCTATAAAAAAACGAAGAAAATAAAAAGAGTTTTTTTTTCAGAAATTCAGTTTCAAAATTTTTTTTTTAAATCCACGAAGTTTTTGAAACTTTTATGTTCAAAATTTTTTTTTCAAAAATTGCGTCTCATTACGAATAATTTAAAATAATAGACCTTAATATAATTAAAATCACCAAAGTTATGAAAGCTTAAGAAAAAAGGACCAACATTTTCAACTTTGAATATCTTCTAAGTTTTTTTTATTTTATCAAAAATTATTTCAGGGTTCTTTTTCAACGCCCTAAGAGGATACTAGAATTTTTATCAAAATTGCTTTCAATTTCCTCTTAATATTATTGGAAAAAAGCAATTTCATATCAAATTATCTGAAGAATTTCAGCTATTGTTAGTAACTTTGACGAAAAAAAAATCCAAAAAGTATCCATTCTTTAGGGCGTTGAAAGAAAAACCTTGAAATAATTTTTGGAAAAAATCAAAAAGCTTAGGAGATATTCAAAATTGAAAATATTGGTCCTTTTTTCTTAAACTTTCATAACTTTGCTGATTTTGATGATATTAAGGTTTTTTTTGATTATTCATAATAGGGCATAGGTTTGAAAAAATATTTTTTGAACAAAAAAATTTCAAAATATTCTTGGATTTTTCAAAAACTAATATTTAAACTAAAATTCTGAAAAAACCCCACTTTTTATTTTATTTTTTCTTTATTTTCTATCTATATAAAAAAAACGAAGAAAATAAAAAGTTTTTTTTTCCAAAATTCAGTTTCAAACTTTTTTTTGAAAATTCCACGAATTTTTTGAAAATTTTATGTTCAATTTTTTTTTCAAAAACTGCGTCTCATTACGAATAATTTTAAAAAATAGACCTTAATATCATTAAAATCACCAAAGTTATAAAAGTTTAAGAAAAAAGGACCAACATTTTCAACTTTGAATATCTTCTAAGTTTTTTGATTTTATCAAAAATTATTTCAGGGTTTTTTTTTCAACACCCTAAGAGGATACTAAAATTTTCATCAAAATTGCTTTCAATTTTCTCTCAATATTATTGGAAAAGAGCAATTCGATATCAAATTATCTGAAGAATTTCAGCCAATGTTAGTAACTTTGACCAAAATTCTAGTATCCTTTCTTTAGGGCGTTGAAAGAAAAACCCTTAAATAATTTTTGATAAAGTCAAAAAGCTTAGGAGATATTCAAAATTGAAAATTTTGGTCCTTTTTCCTTAAACTTTCATAAGTTTGGTGATTTCAATGATATTAAAGTCTATTTATTTAATTTTTCGTAATAGGGCACAGTATTGAAAAAAACATTTTTTTAAGACAACATTTTTTTAAAATTCTTCGATTTTTCAAAAACTAATATTTAAACTGAATTTATGAAAAAACCCACTTTTTCTTTTTTTTTCTTAATTTTCTATCTATATAAAAAACGAAGAAAATAAAATTAGTTTTTTTTTCAGAAATTAACTTCCAAATTTTTTTTGAAAAATCCACCATTTTTTTGAAACTTTTATGTTCAAATTTTTTTTTCAAAAACTGCGTCTCATTACGAATAATTTAAAAAATTAGACCTTAATATCATTAAAATCACCAAAGTTATGAAAGTTTAAGAAAAAAATGACCAAAATTTTCAACTTTGAATATCTTCTATGTTTTTTGATTTTATCAAAAATTATTTCAGGTTTTTTTTTCAACGCCCTAAGAGGATACTAAAATTGTCATCAAAATTGCTTTCAATTTTCTCTCAATATTATTGGAAAAGAGCAGTTCGATATCAAATTATCTGAAGAATTTCAGCTATTATTAGTAACTTTGACGAAAAAAAAAGAAAAAGTATCCATTCTTTAGGGCGTTGGAAGAAAAACCGTTGAATAATTTTTTGGGAAAATCAAAAAGCTTAGGAGATGTTCAAAATTGAAAATTTTGGTCCTTTTTTCTTAAACATTCATAATTTTGGTGACTTTAATGATATTAAGGTCTACTTTTTTTAATATGCGTAATAGGGAACAATATTGAAAAAATATTTTTGAACAAAAAGTTTTTTTAAAATTCTTCGATTTTTCATAAACTAATATTTAAACTGAATTTATGAAAAAACCCACTTTTTATTTTCTTTATTTTATATCTATATATAAAAGAAGAAAATAAAAGGAGTTTTTTGAGATATTCAGTTTCAACATTTTTTTGAAAAATCCACGAAGTTTTTGAAACTTTTATGTTCAAATTTTTTTTTTTAACTGCGTCTCATTACGAATAATTTGAAAAAATAGACTTTAATATCATTAAAATCACCAAAGTTATGAAAGTTTAAGAAAAATAGGATCAAAATTTTCAACTTTGAATATCTTCTAAGTTTTTTGATTTTATCAACAATTATTTCAGGTTTTTTTTTCAACGCCCTAAGAGGATACTGGAATTTTCATCAAAATCATAAATAAAAAAACTTAAGAGATATTCAAAATTGAAAATTTTGGTCCTTTTTTCTTAAACTTTCATAACTTTGGTGATTTTAATGATATTAAGGTCTATTTTTTTTGAATTATGCATAATAGGGCGCAGGTTTGAAAAAATATTTTTTGAGCAAAAAAATTTCAAAATATTCTTGGATTTGTCAAAAACTAATATTTAAACTGAAAGTCTGAAAAAAACACTTTCTATTTTCTTTTTTCATTATTTTCTATCGATATAAAAAAAACGAAGGAAATAAAAGGAGTTTTTTTCAGAAATTCAGTTTCAAATTTTTTTCTTTAAATCCACAAGGTTTTTGAAATTTTTTTGTTCAAAACATTTTTTTTCAAAAACTGCGTCCCATTACGAATAATTTAAAAAAATAGACCTTAATAAAATCACCAAAGTTATTAAAGTTTAAGAAAGAAAGGACCAATATTTTCAACTTTGAACATCTTCTGCAATGTTCAGTTTATTTTTCATATCGACAATAAATAGTGAATTCTTTTGTTGGAAATTCGTTTTTTTAACATTTATCATTTTAGCTCAAAATTAATCTCTTTGGTTGAAAATCTGACTATTTTGTTACAAATTAGTTCATTTTTTATTGAGAATTAAATTTCTTAACAGAAAATGTAACTATTCCATTGTTAGTTAAAAATTGATCGTTTTTAGCTTAAACTTCAACTGTTTGGTTGAAAGTTAATCTTTTTTGTGAAAAATTAATCGTCTTTGTTGAAAATTAATTTTTTTTGGCAAAATTCCAATCTTTGGTTGAATGTTCAAGTCTTTAGTTGAAAATTAATTTTTTTTTGAAGATACATAATTTTAGTAGAAAATACATCTCTGTGGTTGAAAATTGAACTATGTTGCTAAGAGATCGGCTTTTTATTGTAAATTAATTTTCTTCACTGAAAATGTAACTATTCCATTTTTGGTTGAAAATTTTAATTTAAAATTAAAAACTCATCCTTTTTGGTTGAAAATGCAATTTCTTGGTTGAAAATGAATCTGTTTTTGTTGAGAATTCGACTATTTTGTTTAAAATTCGTCTTTTTGGTTAAAGTCAACTTTTTTTGATTGAAGATTAAAATATAACTCATCTCATTTTTTGTGGATGAAAATTCAACTATTTTGCCGTAAATTAACTTTTTTCTGAAAATTTATATTCTTGGGTTGAAAATCCGGCATTTTCATAGAAAATTCGTCTTTTTGGCTTAAAATTGGACAGTTTGATAGAAAATTAAAATATTTGCTTGAAAATTAACTTTTTTTATTGAAAATTAATCTTATTTGTTGAAAATTCATTCTTTTGGTTGAGGATTCAACTATTTTCTTAAAAATTCGTCTTTTTGAGTTGAATTCATCTAGTTGAAAATTCGTAGTTGAAAATTAGTTTCATAAACTGAAAATTTAAAGTTTCCAATTTTAGTTGAAAAATGATTTTTTTAGTTGAAAATTTAACTATTTTGTCAAAAATTCCTTCCTTTTTGGCTTGAAAATAATTCTATTTTGATAAAAATTTAACTATTCCATTTTTGGGTTAAAATGTATCTTTTTTAGTTGAAAATTCCACCACTTGGTTTAAAGCTTAAATACTTGGTTAAGCATTCTTTTTTTTTGGTTAAAGATTCATCACTTTAGCTGAAATCTCATCTCTTTTGTTGAAAATGTAACTATTTTGCAGAAAATTAATCATTTTGTTAAAAATTAAACTATTTTCTGAAAATATTATCTTACTTGAATAGAAAGTTCGTCATTTTTGATAAAAATATTCATTCAACTTTTCGTGAAAAATTTAAATTTTCCGGTTATAAATTCAACTATGTATTTGATTAAAAATTCATTTTTCTGGGTTAAAAAGTCACCTTTTTGGATAAAAATCAACTTTTTTTGGAAATTTTAACTTTTTAACCAAGAAATATGACTTTTCTACCATAAAAGATGAAATTTCAATCCGAAAGGAAGAATTTTCAAAGAAAAACAGACAAACAAACGACAAAAAAGATGACTTCAACAAATAAGTTCAATTTTCAACAAAAAAAATTAAACTTTTGATAAAAGAATTGAATTTTCTACCAAATAGCTGAATTTTTAACCTACAGAGATGAATTTTTAACCAAAAAGATTAATTTTCTACCAAAAGACACATTTTTAACAAAATATATGAATTTTCAACAAAATAGTTGAATTTTCAAGAAAAAAGATAACTTTCAACCAAAAATGGAACAGTTAAATTTGCAATTAAAAACACTAGTTTTTCAAAACAAAAAACGACGAATCATAATTTAAATTGGTTGATAATTATCAACCAATTTAATTCCATACAAAGAAGAATTTACAACAAGAAATTCAATTTTCAACCAGGAAAGATGAATTTTTACAGAAATAGTTCAATTTTCCACTAAAAAAGAAAAAAAATCCATCCAAAAATGAAATCGCTAAATTTTCAGTTAAAAAAACAAGATACAAACAAACAAGATACATTTTCAACTAAAAAGATGAATTTTCAACAAAAAAAGTTAGTTTTCAGGTAAATACTTAAATTTTTTATCAAATTGTTGAATTTTCAAGCCAGAAGTACAGAAATTCATTTTTTTGGTTGAAGATTCATCTCTTTGGTTGAAATTTGAACCATTTTGTTGAAAATTTGTTTCATTTTTAGTTTGAAATAATTTTTTTTTTGAACTGAAAATTTAACTATTCCATTTTTGGTTAGAAGCTTATATTTTTTAGTTTGAAATTCAACTGATTAGTTGAAAATTCATCTTTTATAGTTGAAAATTCAAGTGTTTGGTTGAAAAATCATGTATTTTGTACATAATTCATATTTTTTTGCAAAAAATTAATCTTCATGGTGAAAAAATAAACTTTTTGGTTAAAAATTCAATTCTCTTCTTGAATGTTGAACTCTTTTCTTGAAAATTCATTTTTTTTTAAATTGGAAATTCATCTCTTTGGTTGAAAATTTAACTATTTCGTTAAAAATTCCTTTTTTTGGTTCAGAATTAATTTTCTTCACTGAAAATATAACTATTTTATTTTTGAATAGAAATAGATCTCTTCTGGCTAAAAAATTACGCACTTTATTGAAATTTCGTCTTTTCCGGTAGAAAATTTCTTACTGGTTGAAAATTCATCCCAAATTCATCGGCGTAAATTAATACTTCATAATAATAATAATACCAATTATTAATAATAATTAATACTTGATATTTTCGGGTTGAAAATTCATATTTTTGGGTTAAAAATGTAGCTATTTTGTAGAAAAATCGTATTTCTGGCTTGAAAATTCAACAATTTGATAAAAAATTAAAGAATTTAGTTACGAATTAACTTTCTTGTTGAAAATTTATATATTTTTTTAAATTTTTCCTTTATAAATTAAAAATTCAACAATTTGGTGAAAAATTCATGCATTTTGTTCAAAATTCGTCTATTCAGGTAAAAAATTTATCTTATTTGTTGAAAATTCATTATTGTGATTGAGGATTCAACTATTTGGTGAAAAATTAGTCTTTTTTATTGAAAAAAAATTTAACGATTCCTTTTTTGGATGAAAATTTTTTCTTTTTTAGTGGGAAATTGAACTATTTCTTTAAAAATTCATCTTTCTTGATTGAAAATTAGCTTTCTTATTGGAAATTCTTTTTTTCGTTGAATTAAATTGGTTGATAATTCGTTGTTTTTTGTTGTTCAAAATACACAGTCAGGGCCGCCTGAACCGTTTTCAATTGGAATGCATAATATTGCGCAATATACCCGACTGAGTACTCGCGCACTGCGGCCCTTCCGAGGCCGGCTTCCATGGGACCTGGAGTGTATGTTATTTCAATTGAAAATTTCACTGTTCCGTTGTTAGTTGGAAACCTATCTTTTTTGTAGAAAATTCAACTATTTTGCTGAAAATTCATGTATTTTGTTGAAAATTCCTCTTTTGGTAGAAAATTAATCTTATTCGTTAAAAATTCATCTCTGTAGGTCAAAAATTCAGCTATTTGGTAGAAAATTCAATTATTCGTTAAACTATTTTGTTAAAGTCACCTTTCCTGTTGAAAATTCAGTTTTTTTTTAATTTTCCTTTTGGATTGAAAATTCATCTTTTTTGGTAGAAAAGTTATCTTTCTTGGTTAAAAAGTTAAAATGTCCAAAAAAGCTGTTTCTTATCCAAAAAAGATGACTTTTTAACCAAAAAAAGATGAATTTATAATAAAAAAGACAAATATTCAACAAAACAGTTAAATTTGAACCAAAAATATGAGTTTTTAACCAAATAGTTGAATTTTATACCTACGTCCAAAGTTGCAGTTTCAACAAAATAGTAGAATTTTTAAACTAAACGGATGATTGTTTTAGAAGGCAGTTGAATTTTCAACCAGAAAAGTTAAATTTTTCACAAAAAAAGTTTATTTTCAACCAACAAAGATGACATTTACAAAAAAAATTAATTTTTTATCAAAAATGACGAATTTTCTATCGAAAATAGTTGACATTTCAAACAAATAATTAATTGTCACCAAAATTAATTAATTAATTGTCATCAAATAGTAGAATTTTTAACTCAACTTCATATAGCCCGCAAATATTTTTTTTTTCTAAACATACCTATCTACCTAGGTATTTCTAAAAACAATTAAAAAGTTAAATTAATTTATTCTTATACTCTTTGATACTCAAAAAAATATTTTCGTATTGTCTGGACCTAAGAAGAAATTATTCCATTCTTTTATTAAGAAACAAAAATTTTCATTCATAATTACCCCTTCGGGAGTGTAAATATGGATCAAACTATGATAAATAATAAATTCGAAAAAGAATTTTTCAAAAATAAAATTTGCAGACTATTTTAAGAAGACTATTAAAAATAATTATATAAGGTAACATTCAAAATTGAGCACAATTTCAAGAATTTTGGTCACGTTGCTGAGTATTTCGCGAAGCAAAATTATTTTCCCAGGCGATGTTCCTTATTCTCTCGTCTTGTTTGCCAAATACAAACTAATACTGAAAATAAGAAATCGCAACAAAAAATGTTAAACCTACAAAAATCTTATATTTTCAGAAACAAAATAAAACTTTTTTTAATTTTTCTCACAAATAAAAAAATTCCCTTTCCAGAAGGAGTTCAACATCTTCGTTTAATATTCTGTTTTCTCATTTCACGAGAATTTCTATAATTTCTCCTTTTCACCTCCCTTTTGTCTCATCTGGTTTGCTATAAGTACTGCAATATTCGTATCTGGTTTTCCATTCTGAACGCTTATGCCATCTTCCATTTCATTTACATCTTCAGTCTGATTATTTTCTGCTATCCACCTTTTCCTTTTCCATTTCGCAGATACGACGTTATTGTTATGTCTTCTTCCCTCATTTTATTTTCATATCGAATAAATGAAAATGCATTAACAATATATTTAATTTTTAGTGAATAAATATGTTTCAATAAATGTAGAGGAAATTATTGCTCTATATTTATAACTTCATAAATATTTATTTTACTGTATATCGGCTACAGTCCATTGTTAGGCAGGAGACCCCCAAAAGTGAAAAAAATCCACTTCAACATCTAGGACATTTTTTATCGAAAAATTGAAACCGACATTTTGAATTTTTTAATTTTGGCGCCAATTTCGAAGTCAGTGAACCAAAAAATGACCTTATACCAAGCTTCATACAAATATGTAAGCATTTTAAAATTCTGGCCGCCATATTGGATGAGATACTGCGAATTTTCAAATTTTTACATTAAATTCCTTCTTACACCAAGTTTCATACTATTATGTAAAATTTTTAAAATTTTGGGTTCTATCAGCCATTTTTAATTTTTTAATTTTAACACAAAATTCGAAGGCAGCGACCCCAAAAACCCCTTATACCAATTTTCATACAAATATGTGAATTTTCTTTTATTTTGTCCCTTATATTGGATCGGCCATTTTGAATTTTAAAATTATTATTATTATTATACCATTAAGCCACTTTTTTTCGGGGTGTTGGCATCAAATTCGAAGTCAGTGACTCAGAAAACCCCCATATACCAAGTTTCATTCAAACATGTAAAAAATTTGAAATTCCGTCCTCCGTATCGAATTCGCCATTTTGAATTTTGAATTGCTGACATCAAATTCTCCATATTATATCGATCAGTTTGAATTTGCATATGTTTCCTCTCTCCTCCACTACCTCCCTCCCCGAAGTTCACCCTTCACTACCCTCCCACCCTCACTTCTTTCTCAACTACTTCTCCACTTCTCACTTTCCCAGTTAAGACTCCCTTTTCCCTACTTCCCTTCCCTAGCTATCTTTTCCCCTCCCTTACTCTACTGCACTATCCTACTAACCCTCCCTTCACTTCTCTTACTAGCCTATCTCACTTCCAAACATTTTCACTACTTCCACACCCCAAATTTCCCCTACTCTCCCACATTTAATTTCCCTTCACTCTCCCTACTTTCTCTCCACTAATTTTCACTTACTTCCCCTCTTCTCCCTTTCCCAGCTAAAACCCATTCCCCTACTTTCCTTCCCCAGCCTTCATTTTCCCTCCCCTGGTTACCCGCACGATCCTACCAGCCCTCCCTTAACTTCCCTTACTAGCCTATCTCATTTCCAAACATTTCCCCTACCTCCCTGGCCCTCACTCACTCTGCTTCCTCACAT
This sequence comes from Andricus curvator, assembly GCA_932195095.1. Classification (NCBI taxonomy): domain Eukaryota; kingdom Metazoa; phylum Arthropoda; class Insecta; order Hymenoptera; family Cynipidae; genus Andricus; species Andricus curvator. The sequence goes on along the minus strand of CAKNYM010050766.1, from coordinate 88,745 downwards.
ATAATTTCCTCTTACTCTCCCTACTCTCCGTACCTCTTCCCTGATTCCCTTCCCTAGGAATTACTTCCCCTCCCCTCATTTTTCCTAAATTTTCCTCACTTTCTTTCGCTTAACGTTTTTCCTCTCCCCTCAATTCTCCTTACTTTGCCGTACACCCACTCCTCCTCTCTTCACTTCCACAGCTTACACAGCTCTTCCGCTACTTCTCTTCCCCTCTTTCGCTCCCCTACACACTCGCACCACCTAACCAGACCTCTCTTCACTTCCCTCTCTACTTTCCAATCATTTTCCCAACCGCCTTCCACTTTTTCACCCCTAATTTCTCCTTACTTCCCAACCCTACATTTTTCCTCGCTTCCACTACTTCCACATCCCTTATTTCCCTTCACTTCTCTTACGTCCCCCCAATTCCCCTACTCGCCCACCCCTACTTTTCCACTCCTAATTTTTCCTCACTTTCCACTTTCTTACTCCTGATTTTCCCTTACTTTCCCTTGCGTACCCTTCTTTGCCTCCCCTAATTTCCTTTCACTTCACATACTACCCGTCTCACAGAAAAAACAAAAGGGAAAAAGCGTTTCAGGTAAAAGTTTCGGGAGTCATCTCGTAATGCAAAGAACTGAAGATCGGAAAGGGTAAAATGAAAGATCACTAATTTTTCATTTCACCTTTATCGATTTTCATTTTTTTTTGCATGGCGAGATTACCCCCAGATTTTTTACCTGAAACGCTTTTTACCTTTTGTTTTTTCTGTGCTCCTCACTTCTCCAGCTAATACTCCTCTTCCCCTACTTCCCTTCCCCAGACATTACTTTCACTCCCCTACTCACCCGCACTACCCTAGAAGCCCACCGCTTACTTCCCTCTCACACTTCCAATCATTTCCCCTACTTCTCCTCACTTCCGTCCCCTCATTCCCGTCATCATCACAATTTCCCTACTCCCCGTCCCCTTATTTTCCCTCGCTACCATTATTTCCACTCCTCCCTTTTCATCTCACATCCAATACTTCCCCTTCCCTCCTTTCCCCTCCTGGGAAAAATTACGACGGACCGAGGGATGGACACCCGACCGAAACTTTAAGGGTTCATGCCCGGGGCTAACAAACACTAAAAATGGTTCAATACCATTTAAACAAATGTTGCATTAATGATTTTCATTTACTCTTAACTATTTCTAAATAACTATTTCTCAGTAATCATATTTGTGTTGCAGTCTGTTTTTTGTGTTTAAATTCTAGACATTAATTTTATGCAGCAGCTGAAAACTGAATTAATTTAACTTAAAAATGTATGAAAATGAAAAAGGTGAAGTGAAAGCCAAGCACTAAAGTAATATTTGAATTGGTTTAATCCATAAAGGGATGAAAATAAGGAAGGTAGAAATTTCCTTGCTGAAAAATTAGGTGATCTAAATTCATAACACAAGCTTATGTTAAAAGTCTTAATAAACAAATCAATAAATTAATCAACAATATTGATGAATAATAACTGATTTTTATACTTTAAATTGCAGACTTTAGAATTTCATGAGAGTACAGTTTTTTAATGAAGAAACTTGAACTCTATGTATATCTGAGCGACATTTCATAAGGTTTTACTTTTCTTGGAAAAAATACAATGAGCTTGTCTTTACATTCAAGCTCTCACTTGTCGCATTGTTTTTTTTACATTTTAATAGCAGTTTTCCGAGAGCAAGACGTTCTTAAAAGCCTAGAATACATCAAAATTGAAACTTATGAAAGTCAAAAATTGATTATTTAGCGTTTGAAATGAAAATTCAGAATTCTAAAATTGTAGCGATTGAAAATTAAAGAAATTATTCCATTACTGAGGTATCAATTCCAGATAGTTTAATTTTGATCTTTTTTGATTTAAAAAAAAAGTATTTTTTACTTTTTCATTTCAAATTTTTTTTTTTTTTGAACACTTCATTTAGAATTATTATTTATTCTGGAAATTTCACGATAAAATATGTTTTGATTGTAAATAATTAATTTTTTTTAAATCTTTAACCAAAAATCGGACAATCTTAAAATTTAACATTGAAAATTGAAAAATAAAAAAAAAGAATACAAAAGAAGGTTAATACATGTATATGAATTCAATGTTTAAAATTGCACAATTTGAAGCATTTCAATTCCAAATTGTCTAAATTGATTTTTCTAAATTGAAATAAATATATTTATGAATATTTCATCAAAAAATTCGTATACATAATGTTCAAGTTTCAATACTAATTTCTTATAAAAACTATAGTAAGTATAATATACATAATATTTTAATTTTTTTTTAGAATACATAATGTGTAATATACAATGTACAATAATATATAATAGCTATATAATAATTGTATTATAATGGAGAAGGAAAGGTTGAGAAAGATAGAACAAAGACTAGAAAAGAAAGAGAGAGAAGAAAGAGAGAGAAGAAAGAGAAAGAAACCTAGTGATAAAGGGTCTATGATTAGAGGGGTAGGAGCTAATGGAAGGAGTGGAAGAAGTACTAAAAAGGATTGATGCTAAGGTAGAGATAGAGGAAGTGCGAAGTGTAGGAAGGGAAGAGCGAACAGGGGAAAGAATGGTAATAGTGAAACTGAAGAAATGGGAACATCAGAGGGAAGTGATGACGAAGAAGAGGGTGTTATATGGAAGCTCGGAGAGAATAGAGGATCAATTGACATGGGTAGAAAGGAAGATGCAGTATAAGTTAAGGAAAATAGCGGAAGAGGAAAGAAAAAAGGGAAGAAGAACATGGGTTAAGTATGGGAGAATACAGATAGAAGGTGTATGGTGGAATTGGGACGAGGACAAGAAACAGATAGTAAATAATGATGTGTCGGGAAACTAGGAGAGAAAGAAACGGGAGATAAAGAATTAAGAAATAGTAGGAAACAAAAAGAGATAAGAAACAAAAGTAGGGAAGATTGGAAGATATGCTACTGGAATATAGCAGGCTTAGAAAGGAAGGATAGGGAGTTTATGAAAAATTTAACACAATGGGATGTAGTAGTAATGATGGAGACGTGGCTAGATGAAAAGGGATGGGAAAGAGTAAGGGGAAGATTACCAAGAGGTTACAAATGGCAGGTTCAAAATGCAAAGAGAAAGAATAAAAAAGGCAAAGCAATGGGAGGAATGGTGATGGGAGTAAGGAAGGAATGTATAACAGAGAAGGATAAAAAAGAGTTGATAGGACATAAAGAAGGATTAATAGTAGAAAAGATAAATATGAGAGGAGAGAGCTGGAAGATAGTGGGGGTTTATGTGAACGGTGATACGCAGGAAAAATCAGAGGAGATGAGGGAACTCATGGAAGGAAATAAGCAAGAGAGTAGGCTTACAATAGGAGGAGACTTCAATGCAAGAACAGGAGATAGAGGAGGAAGGGAATGGGATGGAGAGCGAGCAAGAAAATCCAAGGACAAGATACTGGATGGGAAGGGAAAGAAGTTGTTAGGAGCCTAGGGGAGATGGGATGGTTTATCCTAAACGGAAGTATAGAGGGGGGTAAGGAAGGGGAATATACACGTTCAGGAGGAAAGAGGGAAACGATAATTGATTATGTGGTAGTGAACGACGAGGTAAGAGAGAAGGTTAAGAAACTAGAGGTAGGGAATTATGTAGATTTGGATCACTTTCCCTTAATAGTGACAGTAGAGGGAGAAATGAGTAATATCAATAAGGCTAAAAAGGAAGCAAAAGTAAAAAGAGCAGGAAGAGGGGATAGGTCAATGGAAGGTAAAGAACAGTTTAAAGAGAAAGTCAGGAATATTAAAATGAGGAAAGGAAATGTAAACAAGGAAATGGAAATAATGATAGGAGAAATAAAAGGAGTATTAGAGTGCACAAGCAAAAAAGAAGTTAGTGAAGGAGGGGATAGAAGTGGATGGGATGAGAATTTTTAAACAGAAGAAGAACGAAGTGAAAAGGGAATTACGAAAATGGAGAAAAGGGACAAGTAGTGGAGAAGAATATAGGAGGAAAAAGAAGGAGTATACTGAGTTGTGTGATCAAAAAAAAGAGGAGGAAAATAAAAGATTTGAAGAAGAAGCGGAGAATGCTACGACGGAAGAAGAGGTTTGGAAGGTGGTAAATAGAGAGAGAAGAAAAAGGAAAAGAGTAAACCAGGATATTGAGATGGTATAATGGAAAAAATATTTTATGGCATTATTAGGAGGGGTAGAGAGGAAAGTCAGGAAAGGAGGAAAAGATGGTAGGGAAACAGATGAGGAGGAGGACATTACAAGGGAAGAAATAGACAAGGTATGAGGGATGATGAAAGATGGAAAGGCACCTGGTATATATGAGATTCCAAATGAAGTATGGAAATATGGGGGGACAGAATTGAAGGAATGGGCATGGATAATGTGCAATAGAGTATGGAGAGGAGACGGGTGGCCAGAGTTATGGAAAGAAGAAGTAGTGATACCAATAGTGAAGAAAGGCAAAGGGGAGGAGGTTGAAGATTATAGGGGAGTGACACTAATGCCAACACTGTATAAAGTATATGTGACTGTTTTATCGGAGATGTTAAAAAAAGAAGTTGTGGAGAAAAAGATAGAGCCACCGAATCAGACAGGGTTTAGAAAAGGGATGGGGGTGATGGACAATATATATGTGCTGAATTATTTAGTAAATAAGAAGATTCAAAGGGAGAAAGGGGCAATGGTAGAAATATTCGTGGACTTAAAGGCGGCGTTTGACTCATTAGACCGAGGCGAGATAGAAAAAGTTATGATGAAAAAGGGGATACGAGAGGGATTGATAAAGAGAGTATCGAAAGTTTTTAGAGAGACAAAAAGCAAGGTAAAGGTAGGAGAGCAAGTAGGAGATAGTTTCTGGTTGGTGAGAGGAGTAAGGCAAGGATGTCCTCTGAGCCCACTTTCATTTAATATATTAATATCAGACTTGGAAGAAGAAATGAAGAGAAGAGGGTGGGGAAGATTTAGGATAGGGAACGAAAAGATATATAGACTGGCATACGTAGACGATATAGTGTTGATGGCAGAGGATGAAGAAGGGATGGCTGGCTTCATTACAGGATTAGAGAAATACTTAGATGGAAAAAAGTTGAATTTAAATGTAGAAAAGACAAAGATAATGAGGCTTAGAAAAGGAGGGGGAAGGAAGAAAGAATGAACGGGGAGATGGAAGGGAATAAAATTAGAAGAAGTAAAAAAGTTTAAGTATTTGGGATATAACTTGCAAGCAAATGGAGATCATAGAGCTCATATAAGAGAAAGGATAAAAAAGTAGCAGGGGTAATGAAACAGATATGGGAAATAGGAAAAAGAAGGTTTAAAAAAATTGGAGAAGGAGAATCTGGTTATTTGATACGCTGGTATGGCCGGTATTAGGTTATGGAGCAGAGATATGGGGATGGAAAGAAAGGAAAGAGATTGAAAGTTTACAAGAAAGGTATATAAGGTGGGCGCCATGGGTAGACTGGAGGACACCGGGATATATTGTGAGAGAAGAAGCGCAAAGGGATAAATTAAGTACTAGAGCGGGAAAGGGGGCCTGGAATTTTGAGACGAAGCTGAGGGAGGAAAAGGGAGGGGAGTTATCGAGAAAGTGTTTGATGGAGGTAGAAGAAAGGAGAGGGAGGGCGATGGAATAAACGAGATGGGAAGAAGAAAGGAGGGAGTTCTTTAAGGCTAGAGGTATAGAAGACGGGACTGGAGTCAACTATGAAGAAGTGGAAGAAAAGGATAGAGAAAGACAATTAATAGAAAGATGGGGGATGATTGAGGAATCAAAATATAATAAATGGTATAAGATGATAAAAAAGGAAGGAGTACCAAAGTATTTAGAAGAGGGATGGGGAGAGAAAAGATGGACCAGAATAGCAAGATTTAGATTGGGGAGCGAGGTAAGGGCAGGTATGTATTGGGAAAAGAAAGAGAACAGGAAGTGTAGAATTATTTGTCACTTATTTAAACAAATTCCATTTGTTTAAATAATTTTTTCCGGTTATTTATTTTTTCAAAAATTCCCTCATTTTCGGAAAAATTTCGGAATAAGCGGGAAATATTCCCGAAAAAATCGGGAATAATTCGGAAATGTTAGGGAATTTACAAGACCACATGAAAATAGGAAATTTTTCCTATTCTTTCGGTCAATTTTCGTATACTTTCATGGGGAATATTTCATAATATTTTTATACTTTTACAAGGAAAATTATTTTTCATAAAAAATTAGGTATGTTTTTCTTATATTTAAAATTAAGAGCAATATTCATAATTTTACCCAGTAAGTTAATATAATATGCATTGGTATTGAAACAGACGTATTTTTATTGTCTTATTTTTATAATTTAAAACCAGAGATTGTTGAAAATTTTGGTTTTAGATAGTTGCGATAAAAACGCGAATTTTTATGAAAAGTCTCAATTTTCAAAGTAATTTTGCAAGTCTAAGGCTAGGAATTTAAAATTTTAGTATTAGTTCCCGGAAATTATTTGCGTTTATGTTTTAGGAAATGGTGAAAGTTTTTAATATCTGTTCAGGAGACTGTGGGAATTTTTGAGTTTAGAAACTTTCGATATAAAGGCCAATTTTGACCAAAAGCCTGCATTTTGTGTCTAATTTATGAATCCTAAGACTAAGGATATTAAAATTGTGTTTCATTTTCTAAAAACTAGTCTCTTTTATGCTTTTGAAATTTTTTAACATCCATATAATTGGCTGTGGAAAATTTTGGTTTTAGAAACTTGCGTTAAAAAGGCAAATTTTGACCAAAAGCTTGAATTCTGAATGTAATTTTGCTGAAAATTTTGAATTTCTGTACAAGAGACTGTTAAAGCATAAAAGTGACTAATTTCCAGGAAATAAAAGACAAATATAATATTCTTATGCTTAGTTGTTGAAAATTAGATTGAAACATGTATAACCACTTATGGAAACTTATAACTTATAACCCACTTATAACCCTTTATGAAATAACATATTATTTATATAAAACTATAAATTAGCAAACTCAATTGTGTCTTTTTTTTGTTACAGCATGTTACTGGACATTAATCCAGAACTAGGATACACAAGAAGCAATTCTAAAGACGACCGGGATCCAAAAGCAGGATCACTAATAGATAATTTTGTAGAATTCCTTTTTCATTGTTAGATTAGATGATGATAACAGATGATGATAGATGACGATAATGATGGTGTATAATAAATTATTTTTTAGATACTGAGTGAAAAAATGATTGATTTTCAGTTGCTCTTATATAAGTAATATATATATAATATTCAATAATTCTTATATAAATACTAAAAAACTAATAATAAGTGATTCAAAAATATAAGTATTAAAAAATAATACGTAATTAATTACTATTTAAATAGATAAGTAAATAAATCAAATTTAGAGTATTATTCTCAAATGCGTTACAGGAATTTTCCCTACAAAATATTTGGGAAAATCCCCGAAAAGTTTTTGGGAATTTTCCCTACAAAATGTTTGGGAAAATCCCCGAAAAAGTTTTTTGGAATTTTCCGTACAAAATGTTTGGGAAAATCCCCGAAAAGTGTTTGGGAGTTTTCCCTACAAAATGTTTGGGAAAATCTCCGAAAAGTGTTTGGGAGTTTTCCCTACAAAATGTTTGGGAAAATTCCCGAAAAGTGTTTGGGAAATGAGCGTCCCAAAAATTGTCGGGAAAATTCCCGAAAACTTTTCTACAGTGTACGCTTTACAACACCATCTGTAGAGCGGATCTTGACTGCAGTTCCTTGAATTTGTCCTCAGAGGAGGCCTTGAATATCAGGGCAGAAACCATAGAGGAATGAGAAACGCAATGGAGACAGAAAGCCATCCACGGCGAACACCCCAAAACGTTAGATCAATATGAAGTGGATAGTGAAATATCCAATATTTGGCTAAGGAAGGGCGTCCTGTATCCAGAAAAGGATTCGTCATTGCGATTCAGGACAGGGTTGTCAGCACCAGAAATTATCGCAAACATGTGTTGCATAAAGACGTGGTTGACCGGTGCCGATTGTGTGGAGATACCAACGAATCCATCGAGCACATTATTGATGGTTGTCGCGTAATGGCTCAAAGAGAATATATACACAGACATAATGATGTGGCGGGCATTATGCATAAAAAACTTGCCCTAAACCTAGGACTCTCAACAGAATGGATGCCTTTCTATAGATACATTCTAATGCCCGTTTTAGAAAACGAAGATTACATCTTATATTGGGATGTGACTATCCAGACGGATCATTACATCCGAGCCAATCGACCCGACATCGTGATGCGAGAAAAAAAAGGGGAAGAGTCTACATCATCGACATTGATTGTCCACTTAGCCGAAATTTGCCTTCAACCTATATACAACCAAGATCCGTAAGTATAGTGAGCTAAGGCATGAAGTACAGACAATATGGAGGAATGTGAAACATGCATCTATTCATCCTATTGCGATTTCGGCTACAGGAAATGTGCACGCAAGATGCACTAAATATCTTGAACATTTAGGAGTCAGTAGGGTACTGGCAGCAGCTCAGAAGGCGGTTTTATTGAAAACCTGTCGCATTGTGAGAAATTTTCTAGACCATCAGAAAGCAAGCGACTAAAAACTTACACGATGCTCCTAATTTTGTACCTACAACATCATCGCAGAAGACTTCAGACATCGTAGTAAATTAACTTATAACATCCTCATCTCATCAGTCACTTGACTTAGTCCGTGGCTATGATGAAAAACCGGGTTCACCCGAGAACAAGTTTAAAAAAAATAATGATAGCTCTTTATTAAGATGCCAAAAACACATACAAAGTATTCAAAAAATATTAATGGAAGGGGCACATAAAGGGCCGAGGTAAAGCTTAAAACTGTTTTTCAACCTAACCCTCTACATATAAACTTGAACTAACTATAAAATACAAAAAGTATGTAATTCGCACTATGATTCGCACTATATAACAATCAAAAAATATATGGACATGGATATATGTCGCCAAACTAAAGAGAGAGACTATATAGAGCGGAGAGATCTACAAATACCCGCGGTATTGGATTGGGGTTGCCTCTTCACGGAAAAAAGTAGATAGTTAGATTCACTTTGATGTATTGTTAACTTGAAGTTTACTTGTTCGCATTGCACAAGAAACAATTCAAATAGTTTTTGATAATGAATCAGATAGTGATCTCAAAATATACAAAGTCTAAAGTCAGCATTACTACTTCAAATTGTAAAAAGAAAGATTACTAGAACAAGTAGCTACAATAACTATTTGAAATAGTACATTTGAACATGCAAACTGTATGAATAACTAATTTTCATAGTAAGCAAAGAATTGTGAGTTTGACTTTTGCAAGTGAGTTCGATCTGCTTTTTCGCATTGCAATAAGCACTGCGCGAGATTGTTAGCCTTACTATTTGAAATTGTAAGTGAGTTCAGTGGCACAACTAGAAACGTGTAGGCCCCCTCCGCAACATTTTTTAGGCGGTCCGTTTCAAATTAAAAAAGGAGGACGACTTATAACTTGCTTATCAGTAAAACAACAGATTTTCGCTTTTCAATCTATAAGACAGACCGCACACTGACATTTTACAAAATTAAATAAATTATCGGAAACTATTTTATAATGTTTTCTCTTTTATCATAATATCAGTTGAGATAATTATTATAAATGAACATAGTGAATAACTCTACTTTATACTTCAATACTGTTTTTTTGTTTTGTACAAAATTTTCAGAATTTAAAAATATTCTGAAGAATTATATATGAAAAGAATACTTTTTTTTACATTATTTCTACTATGGAATTTTCTGCTTATGATATTTTTAATTTCTTATAACACTAAAATTGATTAGGATCATACTTGATTAAGCCACCTAAGTTCAAATATTATATTATTTTGAAGAATTTTTTGTTAGTAGAATAATACATTGTTTTCGACATATCATTTTTTGAACCAATAATGAAAAAATAATTTATAATAAAATTTGATTTCAAATTAATTTCCAATTTTAACCTTGTAATAATTTTTTCAACCTTTTCACATTGATATTTGTAAAAATTACTACCATTTCATGAAAAAAACAATATTTTCTAATTTTTTTTCAGATTTTCAACAACAATAAAATCTACCATACTACTATGATATCGCGATCTTTGATATTACAGGGATCACAGCGTAAAAGGAGCTCAAAAAAGGGGAAATAGGGTGGTTTTCGCACGAAAAAGGGGAAAATAGGGGAAAGATTAAACATTTATTTTCATATGTCGAAAAGAACAAAGAACCTTTTCGTAAGAAATGTTACATTTTTAAATAACTTTTAATGATTTTTCAATGATTTCTGCCATTAAAGATTTATTTTTAAAAATTGGATATAGTTAGATCGTTGGAAACCCATCCAGAGTGAAATAAAAAAGTCCGGGAAAAAATAAAATTAGTTAAATACACAATTTTGATATGTTTGACATCGTTCTCATAAATATTTCTTTCCAAGATTTGTCATTTCATCCTTACTATAATTAATACTTTCAATCTAAATTTAAAACAATTGAAATCAGTTAATATCTTCTGTTCTCTTTCTTAAATTTACAATTAAACAATTTTTGTTGATAAAAAAAAAATTTGCCTTATTGAAAACTTTTGTAAAATATACAAAAGCATGTTTTTTGGATTGATTCGAACGTGAAATTGAGTCACCTTGGACCAAAGAAACATGTTATTATTTTTTATCCATGGGAAACATTTTTTTCGTGGTGTTTATAACGTTCGAAAATCGCAAAAAAAGATATGAAATCCCAAAAATCCTAATTCACGACAAACATTTTTTTCCGAAAAAGAAAAATAAAAAAATGTTTCTTTGGTTCAAGCTGAATAAATTTCAGTTTCGACATATTCAACTTTTTTTTAAATGTGTGCATATGACTCAATCAAAAAAAAACATGTGTTTGCATATTTTCAAAAAAATTGTAACTGAGCAAGAAATTTATTTTTAACTTTCGCAATTTAAAATTTTCAATGAGTAAGATAATTTTTGAACAAAATAGTTGAATTTTTGAATTAAGAACAACAGTTTTCAACCAAAAATCGAATAGTTATAATTTCGTTTCAAAAAATTAATTTTCAATTGAAAAAACTGAATTTTCTCCCAGATTGTTGAATTTTCTACAATGCAGTTGATTTTTCAACACGAAAATATGAATTAATAATTAAGAAGTTAATTTTCAACCAAACATTACAATTGTTAGTTAAAAAACCTACTTTTTAACAAACAAGAAAAAACTTTAACTAAAATGATGAATTTTTAACTAAGAAATTAATTTTTAACAAAGTTGTTCAAAAATCACCAAACTATTGAATTTTCCAGAGAAAATTCAAATTTTCTACAAAACAGTTGATTCTTTAACCCAAAAACACGAATTTTCAACAAGAGTTGAGTTTTCAACCAAAAAAGATTTTTTAGCACTTTCTATAATAATTTCTATTTCTATAATAATTTTTAGTACTTTCTATAATACACTCGAATTTTTAACTCAAAAATATAAGCTTTCAATACAAAAAATAATTTTCAATCAAAAATTGCAATTTTCAGTTTGAAAAAGTGCATTTTTAACAAAGTAGTTTGATTTTCAACCAAAAAGACAGCTTTTCAACAAAATAAATATATTTTCAACCAAATAGTTACATTTTTAACCAACTTTCTGCCAAAAAATATAACTTTTAAACGAAATTTGAACATGCAACCAAATAGTTGAATTTCCAACTAAAAAAGATCAATTTTCAAACACAAATGGAATAGTTCAATTGTGAGTTTAAAAAATTAATTTTCAACAAAAAAAAGTTTCAACAATAGTTAAATTTTCAAGTAAAAATTTAAAAAAATTAAAAATTGCTCAAGTTAGAACATTTAAAACTGCAGTTGATGGGTTTGGAATATTCCATTTTTTAATTAGGTATTTAACTTTGTACATTTCAACTAAAATGTATTAATCTTCTAATACTTATTTAAAAAATAATATATATTTTGTAACTGTTCCAATTTTATATTGGATAATAACTTCTGTCGGCAGTTTTCACATTTTCAACTTGCTTTAAAATGTTTCATCTTCAAATTTGTTTAAGAGTATTTATTTGTAATGGTCTGAACTTGGAACGTGTTCCTTATTTATTCATAAATAATTTATTTAAGTGCTATAATTGCTTTAATTATTATTCAATAATGGGTACAATTTCAAATATCGTATATTTAAAGAGAAAAGGGGAAAAGGGGGAAGGTTTTTGAGAATAGGGGAAAAAAGGAAAATTTCAAGAAAAAAGGGGAAACTAAGAAAAACAGGGGAAGACTGTGCACCCTGATATCAATTTCTCGGAACCGAATATATATATTTTTTAAACAGTTTTTATTCTAATTCAGCATCCCCATATCTCATGAGAAAAATTTTATTTGTGCAAAAAATTTAAATTTAAATCACAATTCAACGTTTGTCTCATCTTAAAATAGTGATTTCGATTTTGCATTTGATATATTATTACGATGTTTAAACTATTTTTTATTTATATATCAGTTCAAAATTCAAAAACTTTCATTCGAAAACATTTTTTCAAGCCTTAATTTTCAATAATACAAAATATGTACTTTTTAGAAATTGTAATTCAATTCATTTTATAATAATATACATATAAATTACTAATAATATATTTACTGTGTGAGTTAATACTTCTAAGCAAAATATTTTTCCCAAGCTCATTACAAAATATTGGAAATCATAAGTAAGAGATTAATTAAAAAAATTTTAAGTAATTATTTATTATAATTTCTTAGCTGGCCACGTTTTTCTCCGAGAAACCGCTTGACCGAGAGTTTGTCAGAAAAATCTAAGCGGTTCCGAAGCTCACTCGATTAATGCGTGCGATTAGATTTAGGTTTTAGGACAGCTTTTAGGTAGTTTGGTAGGGTTCGATTCCCCAGCGGGGGCGATTTTTCAAATCGTTTAAGCGTGCGATTATATGTGTAAGTCTCTGTGCGTGCAATTGTGTAAGAATAATCGTAAATTAAGTGCAGTAATAATCATATATAAAATAATTTTTTCCTTTTCAAATCGATTAAGGTTTCACATCATTTTTGTTGTCGAAAGTTTCGAGCTCATCTATTTATAAATCGTGTGTATTTGTAATGCGTGCAGTGCATATATACATATACATATATGCGTTGCAATGCGAAATCGGCAAACTTACTCTTCACAGAAGTAAGACATACTACACGAAATAGTAACTCTTATTCTCCTGAGTGTGGACGGTTACCAGCTGGTGCAGTGCATCCTACTATTTGAAATTGTCCATCCTACTCTTTTAAGAAGTCAGTTCAAATAACCTGAATGCGAAATAGTAATTTTAACAAAATTCACCGACGAAAAGCTGAGGTTCAATTTAAAATAGTTAGAGCTGCTGGTTCACAGAGTTTTTTTAACGATCCACTTTTTTCCGTGTTCTGGGGCCGCATGCAATCGATGTTTCGCATGCAATCTGAATGATTTTTGAAATTTTAGACACCCTCCCCTCTATTGCAAGGGCTCCCAAGATGTATCAATATATAAATTATTTTTACTGCACGGACAATATTTGTCTGTTAAATTTTACATAACTTAGTTCGGTAAACGGAGCACATTACGGCATTATATTACGATTTCACTTTCAGTCATGTAAAATTAAATAGGGTAATATTTGATGAAAAAATATGAATTATTAATATAGATTCATTATAATTTAATTCGCGATGCTGTCAGAAATAATACAACTAGACGATAAAGATTACCTGAAAGTTGGGTAAAATGGGATGTCGATTACCTACCAGTTAGGTAAAATGAGTCGAACTGTTAGGTACAGTTTCAATCAAAGAAATCAAACTCTACCTCTCTAAATATGTGAATTCTACATCCCAGTCATGTAAAATTTTCTGCGCCAGCAAAAAAAAAACATTCTTGCTACAAACAGATTCTGTGGAAGGTCATTCACTACTACATACATACTTACAGATATCATACAATTCATAAGTATATTGTTGGTATATATACACAATTTAACTTAAACAATTACATTAAATTACAATAAATTACATACGATATAGTCGCAAGCTTTTAACCTCGCTTTTAACGATATTAACGCTATTAAAAATCGAAAGCGCTGTTTCATCGAAATTTTGTATTGTAACATTTTATTAATAACATTATTATTAATAAGTAAGTAAAAACATTGGATTATTTTTTACTTGAAATTTTGTAACATTAAAACTTTAAATTATTTAATTTTCAATATTATGAATTTTTGCATGGTCTACTTTTAAAAAAATACAAGAACATTGTGCGTACTATGCGCGCACTAATTACCCTTTCTTTAGAAAAAGAACTCTGTTCATTTTCCAACATTTTGTTATAGATTTTACAGAAAATCTTATATTATTTTAGAACGTTGTACATGATTTACAGAATTTTCCTTATTATAGCGAGAACATTCCAGTAAATTCAATATGAATAACAATTTTTTCCACTTACTTACAATTCTTTCTTTTGATGGAAAATTAGTTTTTTTATTGAAAATAATTTGTTTAACTAAAAAGTCACCTAAATTTTGTTTTGAATTTTTTTTATAGTCATTCAATCTTTTCGGTAGAGAATTCATTTGTTTCCTCGAAAATTTAAATACTTCTACGAAAATTTAAGTTATTTGTTTAAAAACTTATTTCTCTATCTGAAAATTTAACTAATCTATTTTTAGTTCAAAATTGATCTTTTTTAGTTAAAAATGTATCTTTTTTATTGAAAGTTTGTCTTTTTTTGGTAGAAAATGAACCTTTTTAGTTAAAATTCGTGTATTTATTTAATTTGTTTGGTTAAAAAATAGTTTTTTCTTATAAAAAATTGAGTTTGCAAACTAAAAATTTAACTCAATTTCTTATCGAGATTCTTTTTCATACAAATTTAATCTTTTTGGTGAAAAATTCATTTGTTTAGTTGAAAATGCATTCTATTTGCTTAAAAACTTATTTCTTTAACTAAAAATCAGACTTAATAATTTAATAATTAATGTTAATAATTAATAATAATTTATAATAATTAATAATTTATGTTTTTTAGTTGAAAATTCATCCATTTAGTTGAAAATTTATCTTTTTTTTTGTAGAAATTCAACCTTTTTGGTTAAAGATACAACTATTGGGTTGAAAATTCCATTAAAAATAAAAAATTTTGATGAAAAATTCATGTATTTTCTTAAAAATTATTCTTTTTCGGTAGAAAATTAATCTTTTTGGTTAAAATTTTCATTTCTTTAGTTGAAAATCATTTTTTAAATTAGAAATGAATTTTTTTTTTGTCAAATTTTTTTGTATAGCCATCTTTTTGTATATACATCTTTTCGATTGAAAATTCATTTGTTTGGTTGAAAATTTAACTATTTTGTTGAAAATTTATTTAATTTGTTTATGAACTTAATTCTCTAACTGAAAATTAAACTATTCTGTTCTTTGTTTAATATGTATGTTTTTAGTTGGAAATTTGTCTTTTTTTGAAATAAAATTCATCTTTTTGGTGGAAAATTCACCTAATTGGTGAAATGCTTTTTTTTGGTTCGGTTTGAAGATACATTATTTAATTTCAAAGTTCATTTCTCTTGTTGAAAATTGAACAAATTTTGTTGAAAATATGTTTTTTTTTGTAAAAAATAATTTTTTCAACGAAAAATGTAGCTACTTCATTTTAGCTTGAAAAATGATCTTTTTTAGTTGAAAATTCACTTATTTTGTTAAAAACATTTTCTCTTTTATGAGAAATTTAATTATTTAGGTAGAAAATTCATATTTTTTTTTGTTATAAATTCAACTTTGTTTTCAAACATTAGTCTTCATGACCTAAAAACTCAACATTTTGGATGAGAATTTTTTTATTGATTGAAAAATCTTTCTTGGTTGAAAATTCAACTCTTTTGTTGAAAATTTGTAATTTTGGCAATTTGGCATTCTGCATGCAAGCCACATTTCAAGGGATTTCAAAAGATTTTAACGGATTACAAAAGTTTTAAGGTTTTTAAAAAACAACCAATTTCAGAGAGAATATCAATTTTTCAAGGCATTTTGCATATTATAAAGGATTTCAAGCAAATTAGAGAGATTTCGAAGAGATTTCGAAGAGATTTTTTAAAGAGATTTTGAAATAGTTTGAAAGAAGTCACGGGATTGAAAAGGATTCTAAAGGATTTTAAGAAATACGGAAGTATTTCTTCAAATTTTGAAAGATGTGTCAGGTGTTTTTGAAAGATTTCACTGGACTTCAAACGATTTGAAAATATTTTAACGGATTTCAAGAGATTTGAAAAGATTTCGATGATTTCACGGGATTTAAAAGGATTTTTAGGGGTTTCAAAATATTAAAAAGATTTCAAGGGATTACAACATTTTAAAAGATTTCATGAATTTTAAGGAATTAAGAAGGATTTCAGCGTTCGAGAGATTTTAGTTGTTTTTGAAATATTTCAAAAGAAGGGGATTTTAAAGGATTTCAGGTGATTAAACGGATCTTAAAAATTTAAAAGGTTTCAATGATTTTACGGGCTTTCAAAAGATTTCAAAGTGTTCATGTATAAAACAGATTTCTGTCCTACAGAATTTTTTTTTACATTCATGAAAACCGATTCGATGTGAATGCATCATGAAATAAAAAAAAAATTGAGAACTGAAGCGGAAAATTGACATTCAGGCGATATGTCCATGGATTTCAGAGGATTTCGTGAAAGTAATTTTACGTGATTTAAAATTTTTTTAATGAATTTTAAAATATTGTAATTGATTTTAAATATTTTAAAGGATTTTGAAGATTTCAAAAAAGAAAAAGTTTTAAGGTATTTCAAACAAACATATTTAGAGAGAATATTAATTTTTTTCAAAATATTTTACAAGGATTACAAAGGATTTTAAGGAATTAAAAAAAATTCAGTATTTTTTCGAAATTCGAAGGATGTTAGGAGTTTTTAATGGGAATTGAAAGATTTGAAATATTTCAAAAGATTTCACGGGATTTTCAAAGATTTGCAAAGATTTAAAAGGATTTTAAGAGATTCAAAGTGGTTTCGATGATTTTACGCGATTTCAAAGGATTTTTAGAGATTTCCAAATAATTAAAAGAGTTCAAGTGATTTAAAAGGATTTTAACAGCTTTCAAGAGATTTTAGGGTATTTCGAAGGAATACAAAGTATTTTTTTTATATTAGATTCTAAAAAATTTCAAAAGATTTTAAGGGATTTCTAAGGATTTCATGGGATTTTAAGAGATTTCAAAAGAAGTCAAGGGATTTCAGGGGATTTTAAGTAGGATTTCGATAATTTTATACGATATAAAAAAACTTCATAATATTTCAAAAGACTTGAAGGGATTTTAACGGATTTTTAGAGATTTTAAGCGGTTTCGAAGATTTCACGGGATTTTATAGGATTTTCAGTGATTTCAAAAGATTCTAAAGTATACCCACAGATTTTAGAAGATTTCGTAAGATTTAAAAAGATTTTGTGGAATTTCGAAAGATTTCCAAATGTTTTGAAGAATTTTAAGTGATTTCAAAGAATTTTATTGGCTTTCAAAATATTGTAACGAATTTGAAAATATTTCAAGGGATTTCAAATATTTCAAGGGATCTCATAATATTTCACGGAATTTCAAGGGTTTCAACCGATTTTTAGAGGCTTTACGTGATTCTCATGGATTTTTAATCATTATGAGGGATTAATATGGGATTTCCAATCTTTTAAGGATTTCAAAAGATTTCACGAAATTTCAAATAATTATAAGGTATTTCTACAGTTTTTAAGGATTTTAAGAATTGATTTCAACAGACTTAATTTTCAATTAATTTTCAATTTAATTCAATTATTTCAAGAGAATATGTACGATATTCATGGAATTCTAAGGATTTCAAAGAATTATCAAATTATTTGAACAATTTAAAGGGCTTTTCAAAATTTTCAAAAGAATTCACGGGATTTCAAAGAATTTGGAAGATCCTCGACTGTAATTTATTGAGCGTATCTAATATGAAATATCACATAACAAGTAATTTTAACAGCAAAAACAGGTTTCTTGCATATTTTTTAAAAATAAGTAGAAAGAAGAAATTCACGTAAAAAATGCTTTGCACTCTTCAAAAAGATTAATTAAAAAAAAATGTATTTATTGAAGAAACAATCCATGTAACTATTTAGGATTTTTCAGAAATAAAGTAAATTGAAAAAGTTAGAAATGATTATTTTTTTTTGTTTTTTAATTTTTTTCGTTTCATTTTATTGAGTAAAAAGAATTCTTTCAAACTCTGACTTTCATCTTTTGACTCAAACGTTACTTCAAAAGCCTAAAGTTTCAAAAGAACTTTATAAATACATCCTTTTGAAACTGAAAACTGTATTTGTAAGGAAAATTCTTTGAAAGTAAACGGATTTTTACTTGAATTTTAAAAATATTACAAAAAAAAAAAAATTATTACAAAAAATGTTGCAAATTCTGCATTTAATAATAATGAAACCTTTCGAGTGAATTGATTTGAATAGCACTGCTTTTCCAACTGTGTTTATTGCCATTTTTTTTCACTGAAAACGTTTAATATTGTGAGATCAATATACCCTTTGCACTTTCTGCGCCACTGAATCTTTTGATTTCAAATTAAGTGAAAATAACGACTGCTCATTTGCCTTCTGCTTTTGATCCATTATTTTATTGCGAAGGATTATATTTCAAATTTAAAAAGGAAAATTCATTTACACTTTTCTAAAATTTAATTACATTTTTATTTTTTTATTTATTTTACTATAGAACAGCAGTAAATTCAAGCGCGCGTTAACGTCTCTGGCTTTTTATTTCTTAACATTAAATATAAAAAAATCTATATTTATTAATATAGAACTTTTTAAATATTAACATTGAAACTTTTTTTACACAATAATCAATAATTTCGAATTGAAAGCGTTTGATATTGAAAAAAAATATGTTAAACCAAATTTAGTAATAATAAAGACTGTTCATTTTTCTACTGCTTTTGATCGTTTTTTACATTGCAAAGAATTTTATTTTAAATTAAAAAAAAAAAATTCCTTTACACTTTTCTAAAATTTAATTACATTTTTATTTTTAACTAATTTTCCTATAGAAAAGCAATAAATGCACGTGCCTTCAAATCTCTGTTTTTTATTTCCTAACATTAAATAAAAAAAAATGTATATCCATTATTAAACAACTTTTTAATTATTAACATTCAAAACCTCTTAAATTCCTTAGAATATTTTTTGCTGACGCGAACTTTTCTTAAAATGTTGAAAAAATTAATTAAAAATGTAAACAAAATTGCCTCTAAATCTTCTAAATTTTCTCAGAAATTTCAAGAAAATTTGCTTATTCTCTTGAAACCTTTCAAAATTATTTTAAAGCTTCTAAAGTTTTTGTTTAAAATCCTTAAAAATCTATATTTTGTCAAAGCTTTCCAAATTTAAAATTCTTTTTGAATCTCTTCAAGTCTTATATATATTTCTTGAATTTACTCGATTTTTTTTTATTGTTTAATATTACCAAATTGAAACATTTTGCTTTAGAATATTCTACACTATTTTTCGAAATTTTAGGATATCATTTGAAATGTTTTGAAATCTTCTTCATTTTTTTTAAGTTTATTTGTCAAAATAAATCATTTAAAATTTCCCCAAGAATCTTAAGAAAATTCTTTCTTTTAATCTTTTCAGAATTTCTAAACCTTCTAATCTTTTAAAATTACTCAAATTTTCTCTCAATTTCTTTGAAATTCTGCGAAATTAGACAGATTGCCCTAAAATCTTCCAGATTCTCCTTTGACAATTTTAGAAATCTTTTGAAATTTTTTAAAATCTTTTCCAATGTTCGCTTTAAACTATTTTTTTAAAATAAAAAATCATTTTGATTTTTCTTAAAAACCTAATGATTAAAATTTTTTTTTAAATATCTTCATAAGTTTTAATTCTTTTTTGATTATTTCAAAACTTCTAAATATCTCTTGAACTCACTCAGATTTTCTCTAAACTGATCTATTATAGCAAAATTGCAAAATTTCACTTTAAAATATTCTACACTATTTTTCGAAATTTTAGGATATCGTTGGAAATGTTTTGAAATCTTCTTCATTTTTTTAAGTTTATTTGTCAAAATGAATCATATAAAATTTCCCCAAGAATCTTAAAAAAATTCTTTCTTTCAATCTTTTCAGAATTTCTAATCAATTCGAAATGATACAATTTCAAGTCCCTGATAATGCAATTTTCCAATATTGGAAATTTTAATCTGAAAATTTTCAATTCTGGGAGATTTTGATTAAAAACGATGTTCCTAGGCTCATGAAAAATATTTGTGCTACGATCACCGAATTTCGGTGAACCTACACACGACCGATTAAAAATGGTTTAATTTTAAATTATTTAATTCTAAACGCTCTTATTTAAAAGGAATACAAGTTCAATTCTTTTTTATTTCATTCGAGATATTGTCCATTTTTCAAAATTTTACCTAGTCTAAAATTGTTTAATTTGGAACCTTTGATATTTTTAATGTTAGGAAATAAAACCCCAGAGAGCGTACATTTATTGCTGCTCTATAATAAAATAAATAAAAAATAAAAATGTAGTTTAATTGTAGAAAAGCGTAAGGAAATTTTTCTCTTAAAATTTAACATAAAATTCTTTGCAATAAAAGAAAGGATCAAAAGCAGCAGGCAAATGAGCAGTCTTTATTTTCAATAAGTTTCTTTCAATAAATATATTTTTGAAATTTTTAACGCTTTCAATTCGAAATCATTAATTATTGTGTCAATAAATTCTCAATCCTAATATTTAAAAAGTTTTTTAGTGATGGGCTTTTCAATTTTTTATATTTTTAATGGTAGGAAATAAAAATCCAGATACTTGAACGCGTGCTTTGTGCGCGTGCATTCACTACTGGTCTGTAATAAAATAAATAAAAAATAAACATGTAATTTAATTGCAGAAAAGTATAAAGGAATTTTTCTTCTGAAATTTCAAATAAAATTCTTTGCGATAAAAGAAAAAATCAAAAGCAGTCAAAATATTAACTGACTATCTGCGAAATATTAAAGATAATCTGATGAGGGAATCGGTCTGATTCCGAAACGTCATTTTTGTGTACAATAATTCTAATAAATGGTCTGGAAGAAGTCGATTAAATAAGGTTTTTCCTTAAAAATTCTAAAAGGTATTTCATGTTATGAAAAATAAAATTCCCGACATTGTCAAATTCCCGCATTGGAAAACTCACGAATAATAAAATTCCCGAATCATAAACTTTCCGAATAATAACATTCCCAAATAGTTTATGATATTACCGAATTGAAACTTTCCCGACATTTCATAATATTACCGAATTTGAAAATTCCCGAATAATAAAATTTCCGAATAATAAAATTCCCGAATTGGAAAATTCTCGAATACAAAAATTCCCAATAGTTTCTAATAATACCGAATTTGAATATTCCCGAATAATAAAATTCCCAATAGTTTCTAATAATAACGAATTTGAATATTCCCGAATAATAAAATTCCCGACGAAAATTTGCCGAATTATAAAATATCCGAAATAGAACATTCCCAAATGTGAGCAATTAATTTTCATTAATAAATATTATTCATTTATCAAAAATACAATAATCAAATATTTCTATGAAAAAAATTACTTTGAATGTTTGAAGTTTCTAAAATTATTGTTCAAATTTAAAACAATAATTGGAAAAAAATTTTGGACGACTGAAAAATCCCGAAAAATAATTTCTGGAAGAAAATCGTTTCCAATTATTGTTATTTTTAATGCAAACAATAATTTAAAAACTTTAAACATTGAAAATATTTGATTATTTCATTTTTAATAAACAAATAATATTTATTTAAAAAAATGTTATTTGTTTAAATTCGGGAATTTTCTAGTTTCTATTATTACTGTTCAGGAATTTTATTATTCGGGAATTTTCCAATTCGGGAATTTTATTATTCCGGGATTTTCCAATGGAACGACTGAAAAATCCCGAAAAATAACATTCCCGATACTGTAAAATTTCTAAATTGGAAAATTCCCGAACGATTAATTTCCCGAATTATAAAATTCCCGAACAGTTGATAATATGGCCGAATTGGAAAATTGCCTAATAATAAACTTCCCGACAATTTATAATATTGCCGAAATTGAAAATTGCCGAATAATGAAATTCGTGGCAAAAAATTGCCGAATTATCAAATTTCCGAACTAGAAAATTCCCGAATTATAGAATTCCTGAATTTGAAAAATTGAAAAAATGGTTTTCAATAAATATTATTTATTTATTAAAAACACAATAATCAAACATTTTTATCAACACAAATTGTTTAATGTTCAAAGTTTTTAAAATTATTGTTTGAATAAAAAATAACAATAATTGAAGAAAATTGTTATACAGAAATATTTTTCCTTCAATTATTGTTATTTTAAATTTAAACGATAATTTTAGAATCTTTAAACATGAAGAATAATTTTTTTTAACAAAAATATTTGATTATGGTATTTTGAATAAATAAATAATATTTATGAAAGAAATTTTTCAAATTGTTTAAACTCGGGAATTTTCTAGTTCGGATATTTTATAATTCGGCAATTTTCTGCCGGGAATTTTATTATTCAGGAATTTGCAAATTTGGTAATATTATAAGCTGTCGGGAATTTTATTATTCGGAAATTTTTCAATTCGATAGATAATATCAAGAACTGTCCGGCAATTTTATTATTCTGGAATTTTATAATTCGGGAATTTTCCAATTCGGTAATATTATAAACTGTTCGGGAATCTTACAGTATCGGGAATTCTATTTTTCGGGATTATTCACCATTCAATCGTCCGATAAAAATCTTGAGTTGAATAATTCCCAAATACTAAAATTTTATTACAGACAGTTAATAATATTACCGAATTCGAAAGTACTATATTTTATAAAATACTATATTCATAAATATATAAAATAATAATATTTTTAATTTAAACAATGATGTTAGAATCTTTAAACATTGAAAATACTTTTCTATAGAAATATTTGATTATTATATTTTGAATAAATAAATAATATTTAGGAAAGAAATTTTTCAATTGTTTAAATTCGGGAATTTTCTAGTTTGGATATTTTAAAATCTGGAAATTTTCTGTGGGGAATTTTTCAATTCGGTAATATTACAAGCTGTCAGGAATTTCATTATTCGGGAATTTTTCAATTCGGTAATATTAAAAACTGTTCGGAAATTTTCCAATTCTGGAATTTTATTATTCGGGAATTTTGTTATTTGGAAAGTTTATTATGCAGAAATTTTGTTATTAGGGAATTTTATTTTTCGGGAATTTTCAAATTCGGTAATATTAGAAATTGTCGGAAATTTTTCAATTCGGGAATTTTATTATTCAGGAATTTTATTATTCGGGAATTTTATTATTCAGAAATTTTATTATTCGGAAATTTTATTATTATGGTATTTTAGGGTGACGGGAATATTATTTTTGGGAAATTTCCAAATTCAGTAATATTAGAAACTGTCGGGAATTTTCCAATTTGGGAATTTCATTATTAAGGAATTTTATTATTTAAAAATTTTCCAATTTGGGAATTTTATTATTCGGAAACTTTATTATTCAAGAATTTTATTATTCGGGAATTTCAGAGTGTCGGGAATTTTATTTTTCGGGCCTATTCAGTCATTCCTTTTTATTTGGATATTATTTTTCATTTTGAAAAAGCTTTTTAATTCAATAATAAAATCATTACACATTTATTTATGGATTTTATAATTTGAACGAATAGTTTTTAGAAAATAAAGAATAATGTCCAAATACACTAATGGTGAAAAATCATTTTTTTCTGAGATAAAAAAAAACTAAACGAAAATTCTGCAGCGCAGGAAATTAGACGGGAGAATTTGGGCTCGATTGCCGGCGCGCGAACGGGAGAAGAAGAGAGTGGGGAAACTCGGTCGAACTGTAAGGAGTGGTGGTCAGATTACCCTCTGAGACTTCTCCTCCGCTTCGCCGCCTCGAGCTCTGGATTTCTTCAATCGCTTGCCCTGTAAAATTTGACTTTTGCCTAGTAGGTCCCTTTTCCTCGGATCGCGTCACATATATATATATATATATATATATATATATATAAATATAAATATATTTTTTTTAAATTTTAAACGCTTTTAATTCAAAATTATTAATTATTGTGTCAACAAAATTTTCATTCTTATACTTAAAAAGTTGTTTAGTAATGGATTTGTAAATTTTTTACATTTTTAAGGGATTGTTCACATATTACGTAATAATAAAAGAGGAGAGGCAGAGCCTGTTTCGTTACGTTCTGTTACGTGGGGGGGGGGGGGGGCGGTATTTTTGACCCAATTACGTAAAATTTTTAATTGCACGTCCTATTTAAAAAAAGCGATGTTATCTCGAAAATATCGAACACATTGTGGTCGGAAATGAGAAAATTTAAATGGTAAATAATTTTTTAGTATTGGAAAATAATTCTGTTCTTAACATTTTGCTACGACACTTTAATTTGACAACTTTTTTACATTTTCTAAGAGCTACGAAAGATGAAATTATGGGCAAAAATTTATTTCGCAGAATTCGAAAAAAAATTTAGAAGTTTTTTAATAATTTTGAAAGATTTGAGGAGATTAATTTATTTAATGATTTCTGGGGAAATTTTGAATGGTATAGGTTTTAAATTATTTTTTTTTTAATGAATTCTAAGAGAAAATTCAGAAAGATTACAAAATTGCAAGATTTCAAAGCAAAATTTTGCGATTTTGCTATATTAGATCATTTTAGAAAAAAATCTGAGTAAGTTTGAGAGATATTTAGAAGTTTTAAAACCATTAAAAAAGAATTAAAACTTATGAAGATATTAAAAAAAAAAATTTTTTAAACATTAGGTTTCTAAGAAAAATCAAAATGATTTTTTATTTTGAAAAAATAATTTAAAGAGAACATTTAAAAAGATTTAAGAAAATTTCAAAAGATTTCTAAAATTGTCAAAGGAGAATCTGAAAGATTTTAAGGCAATCTGTCTAATTTTGCAGAATTTCAAAGAAATTCAGAAAAAATTTGAATAATTTTAAAGGATTAGAAGGTTTATAAATTCTGAAAAGATTGAAAGAAAGAATTTTTTTAAGATTCTTGGGGAAATTTTAAATGATTTTTTTTTTGACAAATAAGCTTAAAAAAAATGAAAAAGATTTGAAAACATTTCAAACGATATCCTAAAATTTCGAAAAATAGTGTAGAATATTTTAAAGAAAATGTTTCAATTTGGTAGGATTGAACAATAAAAAAATCGGGTAAATTCAAGAAATATTGATAAGACTTGAAGAGATTCAAAAAGAATTTTAAATTTGAAAAGATTTTACAAAATATAGATTTTTAAGGATTTCGAACAAAAGCTTTAGAAGCTTCAAAATAATTTTGAAAGGTTTCAAGAGAATGAGCAAATTTTCTTGAAATTTCTGAGAAAATTTGGAAAATTTTTTTTAATTCATAGCTCCATCTAGTCTGAAAAGGCGTTAAAAATTTATGTTATTCTCTAATAATAATACAGATTCCGTTAAATAAAAGTTGCTCACCCAATATGAGCCACAAATTCGTCATGAATAATTTTTTGATAGGAAGCGTAGTTTTTGTTTTAATCATAAATAGTTTTTATTTTAACAGTTTTCCTTTTGAATATTAAAAACATTTAAAAGACCTACAAAGTGACTCTCAAATATTTTTCAACACGATTTTTGGTATTAGAGAATAATAAATAATTGCAGTGTCCGGTTTAACCATAGTACATGCCCTGTTTCGCCCCAGGCCCGGGGCAAAACGGAACAAAATCACTACTTTTTAATTTCTATTTTTTATTAATTCTTTACGAAATTGAAACACAAAGGTTAACAGTATTGAAATAACAATTTACATTGTAGTATTTCACAACAGATGGCGAGTACTTTAATCAAAAAAAAAAAAAAAAAATCCGTCCGATTCTGCCCCGGTTTCGCGTATACTAATAAACTGTCACATTGACATGACAGAAAAAGTCGCGAGACAAAAAACACGCAAAAAGCGACCGGAAATATAGAAGCTTCAATTTGTAAGCTCTGGATTTTTATTTCCAGACATTGAAAATATAAACAATTCAAAAATCCTTTTTTAAGTAAATTTTTAAATATTAATTTTGGAAATTTTGTAAAATTTTGAAGTAAAATATTTTTAGTGGAGTGAAAAGGAATTGAACTTGGATCACTTCGAAATGGAAGTGTTTTAAATTGTATCCTCTGAAATTGAAAGTTTTTGAAATTTTTAATTTTCAAATCAGAAGCTTTCAAAATTATAAAATTTGAGACAAAAGTGTTCAAAATTGGTCAATTTTATTTTTCAATTGAAGAATCTAGAAACTGTATGAATTCATAATAAAATTGCGAAAATAGGACTTTTTCAAAATTCAGAATTGAATAATTTCGGATTAGAATTTGAAAAATCTGATCATTAGAAAATATGAAGAATAGAAATTGTATTATTTCTATTGAAAAGCGTTCAAAATTGAAAACATTTGAATTTGAATAATTTTTAATTTAATGTACAGAATTCCTGAAAATAAAAACAAGAATCCACCGACCAAATTTGGACAATCACGATAAAATGCTCCTATTGTAATTTGAAGGAAAAAAAAAGAAAAAATTTTCCTGAAAGAAAAAATTTCCTTCCTTCTTGGACAAAAAATAAAAAAGAGGAAAGAACAATGAGAAAAAAAATCTTTCCTTTTTTTTATTTTTTGTCCAAGAAGGAAGGAAAATTTTTTTTTTTTTTTTCTTCAAATTACAATTTTGAATTTGATTTTAATCTAATTTAAAATTCTTAAATTGATTTTTAATTTGTGAAAAATTTTGGTATTCTAGAATTTCAAATTGCTATTAAGTTAAAATAATTAATTTAATATTAAAATTGATCACACATTTTTTCCTAAGATCAAAAAATAAATTCAACGCCATGTTCACCATTCAAAATGAAAATGTTTTCAATTATAAGCAATTATAAATTATAATTATTATATATATTATATATTGAATTATTATCAAAAAAATGTTGACATTTAAATCGTTTAAAAAAAATAATTTTCAAAATGATAATTAAGCTTTTCAAAATTCTACTAATTCAATATTAATTGCAAAATTAAAACTAATGAAAAGGAAAAATTGAAAATTTGGCATTCAACATGATAATTCAGAACTCTAAAATTGTAACCATTAGAAATTAAAGAATTTATTCAATTACTGGGGTATCAATTTCAGATAATTTAATTTCGATTTGTTTTGATTTTAAATAATACAGTTTTTAGCTTTTAAATTTTAAATCGTTTACTTTACTTTTTGAATCTTGAACTAAAAATCGGACCATTTTTAGATTTTACAATGAAAAATGAAAAATTAAAAAAAAAAAAAAAAAAAGATTACGAAACAATATTTTGGAACATTTTTCAATCAAAAATAATTTTACTTTCAGTGCCTAGTTCTAAAGTATTTTCATTTTTAAGTCTTGAATTTGTGAAATTATTGCCTTAATTTTTAATTGTTTTAGCTGACTAAGAAGACTTTTATTATGAAAATTTTGCAATTTTGAAAGATTTAATAGTGAAATTTCCCTGACATTTTTAATATTTGAATTTGAAACTACAATATTGTGAAATTTGAAACCTCAAAAAATTAAGAAAGCTCAAATGAAAGATTTTTGATTTCAAGCTCTTCAAGCAAAAATACTTTAGTTTTAAGGCCTCAATGATTAAACCATTTTAGAAATGTGCATTAAAAACTATAATTTTAAATTGAAATTATGGAAATGTTAAAGTCCAGCCTTACAAGGCAATAATAATAATAGCAATAAGTAACGATAATAACAATACAAAATAATAACTCGGGAGGTGGTTTTCTGCAGTTTTCCTCTACCCTCGCCAAATGTCCATGAAAATTCGAGTACTTTTAATAAAGCCCGATACAGCCACGTGTTATCACTGGTCCGTGTACAAATTGATTTTCAGAAGACAATTATCCGATTTTAACTTTTTTTTTAAAATGAAAGCTAATAAAATTTCGCATCGAACTGTCATGGCCGATTAAAATTTTTTTTATTTAATAACAAAAATGAAAAAAAAAATTTGACTTTTGAAGCATACCAGTTTAAAAAATGCTTTGATTTAATCAAAAATACCTAGAAAACTGAAAGCAACTATCCAAAAAAGATCTCCTATAGCAATGCGAATGTTAAAAAATTTATTGAATTTGTTATAAACAAATAAGTGAATGAAAATGGTTCCGTGGGGATTGGCGGCGGTTCGTCACTTGATTCGCACTAAAGTTGAACAATTCATGGACAAAAAGAGTTTCTTAGTTGAATTAATAGAAGCTTATAAATAATTTGTTTTTTTAAAAGCGGTACTTTTGATGGAATGAATAAAGTTTTTCCTATGGAATCGATCATATATTACTTGGAAATAAAATCTAAGTATCATATTTGGACAAAAAATAAAAGTTAATAATTGTTTAAACTACCTTAATTAACAAATGCACTATTTGGCTATTTTTGGAGGTATAAACTTGATTTTTTCGATGCAATTAACTGTAAATAACTAAATTCTAATATGTTAAGAACATTTTGATGACAGTCAACAATTTTTTATTGTAAACAACAATTGTTTAGAAAATTTTCATCATTTTATGTATTTATAAATAAAATACCACTTTTTTTACGGAATTAACAGCCAGTTACTCAGCAATGATTTTTTTCTATGAATCGATAACATTTGATAATTGTTTAACCAAACTTAATAAACAAATTCAGTATTTGGCTATTTTTCAGCATTTAAACTGGTTTTTTTGTGTGTAATTAACTGTTAATAACACATTTTTAAACTTTTTATGATAGTTCGATAACGATCCACTATTTTTATTTTTATTAACAATCTGATAAACAAATTTTTTCCTGTATATAAGTGTATCACATACAGTTTCGACGATATCAGTGAAACAGAAAGTGTTTTTCTTAGAAATAGTTTGATTTCATAAGAATATTCCCATACTTGTAAGAATCTTATATTATATACCGTGTATGGCTACGTCAATTAAATTGTTAATAAAAATAAAAATAGTGGATCGTTATCGAACTATCAAAAAATGTGTTATTAACAGTTGATTACACAGAAGAAATCAAGTTTAAATGCTGAAAAATAGCCAAATAATGCATTTGTTAATTAAGGTAATATGAAAAATTATTAACTTTTATTGAGTGAACAAATATGATACTCAGGGTAGTAGAGGATGGAGAAATAAAAGAAGTGATGGGATTGGAAGTGTGGGATGTGAGGGGGAAGAAGTAGAGAAAGGAAAAAGCGAGAGAGTAGAAAGTAGGAGAAGTAAAAGATGTGAAGAATGTTAGGGGTTGGGATCTAGAGGAGGGAGAAGTAAGAGAAGTGAAAGGGGTGAGAAAGTGGAATGCGTGGGGAATGAAAGTAGGGGAATTGAGGAGAGGGCAAGTAGATGCGAAAGAAGTAAGTGAAGGGATGGAAGGAGAAGTATTGGAATGGAATTCGGAGAAGTGAAAGAAGGAGGAGTAGGGGAAGTGATGGGATTGGAGGTGTGGAATGTGAGGGGTTGGTAAATAGAAAAAAGGAGTGTAAGGAAGGAATGTGAGGGGTGGGGAAGTAGAGACAGGAAAATTAGAGATAGGAGAAGTAAGGAAAATGAGAGAAGAAAGTAGGAGAAGTGAGGGGGTAGAAAGTAGGAGAAGAGAGGGATGTGGAAAATGTTTGTGGTTGGGTTGTAGAGGAGGAAGAAGTGAGATAAGTGAAGGGTGTGAAAATGTGCGGGCTGGGATGCGTTGGAAATGAAAGTAGGGGAATTGAGGAGAGGGAAAGTAGATAAGGGAGAAGGAAGGAAAGAGAGGGCAGGAGAAGTAGGAGAAGTATAGGAGTGGAATTAGGGCAAGTAGAGGATGGAGAAGTGAGGGAAGTGATGAAACTGGAAGTGTGGAATGTGAGGGTTTGGGAAGTAGGAGAAGTCAGTGTAAGTGAGGGCTGTGAGGGAGGGGAAGTAGAGAAAGAAGAAGTAGTAAAAGTGAGGAGATAGAAAGTAGGAGAAGTCAGGAATGTGAAGAATGTGAAATGTTGGGATGTAAAGGTGGGAGAAGTAAGGGAAGTGAAGGGAGTGAGAAAGTGCGGTAGTGGGATGCGTGGGGAATGAATGTAGGGGAGTTGAGGACAGGAAAAGTAGATGAGGGAGAAGTAAGGGAATTTAAAAAAAAATGATAGCTTATGAGATTTTAGGAAAAGTCAGGGACGAAAGGTTAAAGGTTAAATGGACTAGCTTAGCTAGACAATAATAATAATAATTATAGATAAAGATCTTGAGAGCAAGTCGTTAAAAAAAATTGTTTTTCAAATTTAATAACTTTACGTGGACAAAAAATGTTATAAGATGTGAAACTGACGTATACTAATAAATTGAAAAAGTCGCGAGACAAAAAACACACAAAAAGCGAGCAGAGACTTCAATGCTTCAATGCTGATAGAGTGAATGAAGGGTTATTATCTATAATCAGAAGTAAAAGTACGCGTTCTCGTCCCTGCACTTTTATTTTTCAAACATGCAAAACATGAATAATTTAAAAATCCATTAATAAACAAATTTTTAAATTCTAAATAATTCAACTATTTGGTCAAAAATTCAACTTGAAATAATTAAAAAACATTTTGATTTAAAATCAGAGAGTTCGGTTAAAAATTCTACAATTTTGTTAAAAATTTATCCTTTTTGGTTGAAAATTCAACTGTTTTGTTGAAAATTCATCTTTTTGGGTAAAAAATTCAAATATCTTCGTAGAAAATCTACTTTTTGTTTAGGACTCATATTTTGATGTTTGAAAGTCAAACTAAAATATTTTTTGGAAGAAAAAACATTTTTTTTTTAAATTTGTCTTTTTGAATTGAAAATTCATCTATTTTAGTAGAAACTTCATCTTTCTTCGATCAAAATGCAACTGTTTGGTTGAAAATTAATCTTCTTTGCTTGAGGATTCAACTATTTTATTAAAAAAATTTTTTGCACCAGTTTGTTAAGAAATCATTTTTTTCTTGGAGATTCATATTTGAGTAGCAAATTCATTTGTTTGGTTGAAAGTTTAACTATTTTGTTCAAAAGTTTTCTTTTTTAATTGAAAATTTAACTGCGTAGGTAAAAGTTGACATACTTTATTGAGTTTTTTTTAATGAATATTTATCTCTTTGGTTACAAATTCAACTATTTTGTCGAAAATTAATTTTTTGCTGAAAATTTATATTGTCTGGTTAAAAATTCTATTTCTGTATAGAAAATTCAATTCCTTCAATAAAAATACAATTATTTTGGTGAAAATGTAATTATTTTGTTGAAAATACAAGTATTTGGTTAATAAGTCATGTTTTATGGTAGAAAAATCATTCTTTTGTTTAAAATGAATAAATAAATTTGCAATTTTTGAATTTGTATCTGAAATATTTTTGGAAAAATGAAAAATTGGTCAATGAAAAATCAAGGAATTTTGAAAATCAAGTTTACACCCTCAAAAATTAAAGCAAAATAAATTTTGTTTCCAAATATATCAAAAACTTTTTAGTTGTGTTTTCGAGTCAAAAAGATCAATTTTCAACCAAAGTAATCAATTTTTAACTAAAATGATGAATCTTCAACCAAAAATATGAATGTTTAACCAAATAGTTAGTTGAATTTTCAACCCAAAAGATTAATTTTCTATAAAAAAAGACTCATTTTCAACAAAGTTTATGAATTTGTATCTGAAAAAAATCAATTTTCATCCAAGATTAGAATAGTTGAAATGTCAGAAAAATAAATGTTCATCCAAAAACAAAAAATGAATTAAAAAAATAAATAATTCTTTTTTCATAACAAAAAAATGATTTTTTGACAAAATAATTCAATTTCAAACTAAAAAAGCTAAATTTACAAACAAAAAATATAATATTTCAATTTGCAGTTAGAAAAGTAAATTAAAAAAAAGAGTTTTCAGCAAAATTAATTAATTTTCAATCAAAAATATAAATTTTCAAGCGAAAATGAAATAGTTATATCTTCAGGTAAAAAAATTAATTTTCATCTAAAAAGAAACGAATTTTCAACCAAAGAAATTATTTTTCAATCACTATGATGAATTTTCAACCAAAAATATGAAATTTTGATCAAATAGTGGATTTTTCAATCCAAAAGATGAATTGTCTATTAACGAAAAAAAGGCTTTTCAACTAAACAGTTTTTCTTCAATGAAAGAAATTAATTCTTAACAAAAAATAGAATAGTTAAATTGTCTACTAAACAGATCATTTTTTAACGAAAAAGATTACATTTCTACCAGAAAAGTAAATTTTCCACGAAAAATGTAATACTTAAAGTGAATTTTCAACTAAAATGATGAATCTTCAACTAAAAAAAATTTAATTTCCCACCAAAAACATGCATTTTAAACTAAAAATATAAAATTTCTACCAAAAATAAGGTAGGATAATTTTCAGTCAGTAAAATAAATTTCCAAACAAAAAACAAACGAATTTTCAACCAAAGACATTAATTTTCAACCAAAAAGATGAAATTTCAACTAACGAGAGTACTATTTTACAAAAAAAGGGATTTTCAACAAATAGTTGAATTTTCACCGAAAACAGATAAATTTTCAACTAAAAATAGAAGTTCAATTTTCAGTGAAAAAAATTAATTTTCAATAAAATGAAAGTAAATTTTCAACGAAATAGTATAATTTTCAACCAAGAAGATTAAATTTCCATCAGAAGAGATACATTTTCGACAAAAAAAAGGAAGTTATATTTCCAGTTTAAAAAATGAATTCTAAATGAGAAAAATCTCATTTTCAACCAAAAAAATCAAGTTTCAAATTTTCAACCAATAAGATGAATTTTTAACCAAATATTTGAATTTTTAAAGGAATTTTCAGCCAAAAGGATGAATTAGTCACCAAGATGATTATGCAATATTCTCTCACAAAATTCGAGTTTTCAATAAAATACAGAACCACATATTTGAATTTTCAACTTAAGAAGATAAATCTTGAACCAAAGATATACGAGTTAAATTTTCAGTTAAAACAATAAATTCTTATCTAGAAAACATTATTGTCAACTAAAAAATCAAATTTTAAACAAAAGAAGGAGGTTTAAACTAAAATGACGAAACATCAACCAAATAAATGAATTTTTAATAAAGAAGTTATTTTGCAACCAAAGAAATGAATTCTTACCAAAAAATAAAATAATTTAATTTCTACAAAACAGATAATTTTTTAAGGAAAAGTTCACATTTCTATCAAAAAAGATAAATTTTCTACCAAAAATAAAATAGTTAAATTTTCAGTTAGTAAAATAAATTCTCAACCAAAAAAGAAACGAATTTTCAACAAAATAGTTAAATTTTCAACCAAAAAGATGAAGTTTCAACTAATGAGAGAACTCTTCTACCAAAAAAAAGACTGATTTTCAACAAAGAGATTAATTTTCACCTACAACAGATAAATTTTCAAATAAAAATAGAATAATTAAATTTTCAGTAAAAAATAAACTTTCAATCAAATTAAAATAAATTTTCAAAAAAAAATGGTATAATTTTCAACTAAGAATGATAAATTTCTAACAAAAAAGTTTTCAATCAAACTGCTCATTTTCCAATCCAAGAAATTAATTTTTAATTAACTTTCAACTAAAAATATAAATTTTCAAGCGAAAATGGAATAGTTATATCTTCAGTTAGAAAAAATTAATTTTCAACTAAAAAGAAACGAATTTTCAACCAAAGAAATTATTTTTCAATCACTATGATGAATTTTCAACCAAAAATATGAAATTTTGATCAAATAGTGAATTTTTTAATCCAAAAGATGAATTTTCTATCAACAACGAAAACGAATTTTCAACCAAATAGTTTTTTTTTCAACCAAAGAAATTAATTCCTAATAAAAAATAAAATAATTAAATTTC
>CAKNYM010050766.1:23212-40411 GCA_932195095.1 Andricus curvator | reverse complement strand
TTTTATTATTCGGGAATTTTCCAATTTGGTAATATTATAAACTGTGCAGGAATTTCCCAATTCGGGAATTATATTAATCGGGAATTTTCCAATTCGGGAACTTTATAATTTGGAATTTTATTATTCGTGTAATATTATAAACTGTGCGGTAATTTTCCAATTCGGGAATTTTATTATTCAGGAATTTTCCAATTTGGGAACTTTATTATTCGGAAATTTTATTATTCGGGAATTTCCTAATTCGGAACTTTATTATTCGGAAATTTTGTTATTCAGGAATTTCCCAATTCGGGAACTTTATTATTCGGGAATTTTTCAATTCGGTTATATTATAAACTTTGCAGGAATTTTCCAATTCGGCAATTATATTAATCGGGAATTTTCCAATTCGGTAATACTATAAACTGTGCGGGAATTTTATTATTCAGGAATTTTCCAGTTCGGAAACTTTATTATTCGGGAATTTCCCAATTCGGGAACTTTGTTATTCGGGAATTTCCCAATTCGGGAACTTTATTATTGGGAAATTGTATTATTCAGTAATTTTATTATTCGGGAATTTTCCAATTCTGTAATATTATAAACTGTGCAGGAATTTTCCAATTCGGCAATTATAACAATCGGGAATTTTCCAATTCGGGAATTATATTAATCGGAAATTTTCCAATTCGGGAACTTTATAATTCGGAATTTTATTATTCGAGAATTTTCCAGTTCGGTAATACTATAAACTTTGCGGGAATTTTCCAATTCGGGAATTTTATTATTAAGGAATTTTCCAGTTCGGGAACTTTATTATTAGGGAATTTCCCAATTCGGAAACTTCATTATGCGGAAATTTTATTATTTGGGAATTTTCCAATTCGGTAATATTATAAACTGTGCAGAAATTGTCCAATTCGGGAACTTTATAATTCAGAATTTTATTATTCGAGAATTTCCTAGCTCGGTAATGCTATAAACTGTGCGAAAATTTTCCAATTCGGGAATTATATTATTGAGAAATTTTTCGATTCGGGAATTTTATTCTTCGGAAATTTTATTATTCAGGAAGTTTATTATTCGGGAATTGTCCAATTCGGGAATTATATTATTAAGAAATTTTATTATTCAGGAATTTTATTATTCGGGAATTTTCCAATTCGGGAGTTTAAAGTGTCGGGAGATTTATTTTTGAGATTTTTCAGTCGTCCCTCTGTAATATTATAAACAGTTCGGGATTTTTATTATTTGGGAATTTCCCAATTCGCAATTTTTATGTTTGGACAATTCAAAAATTTTGAGTATCTTATTATTCGAAAATTTTTCAATTCGGGAATTTTACATTGTCAGGAGTTTTATTTATGGGATGTTTCAGTCATCCCTCTAAGTCAATATTCAATGCTAATAAGCTTAAAATGAGTTGCACTTGAACTAACTTAATTATAAATTATACATTCAACAATATAATTTCGACTAACAGAAGGATTGGAAAATCTTCAAAACGTTCAAATTAACAACAACAAAAATTATTTATTCCAATAAATTCTAGTCTCACCATGACATTTTGCCCTCCAGGTCCTTCCTCCTCTATTTCTTCAATTTCCGTAACAACTTTCCAAATAATCCAAATATTCTATAAACATTCTATATTCTTTAATCATTCTATATTCTTTGAACCTTCTATATTCCATAAAAATCCTTTTTTAAAAAACACCATAGAAGTCTCCTGGAGGGTTAAACGTTCAAAGAAGCATTTTTCAACCAAAACAAACACCTACGGAGATTGACTGGCCTGGATTTGGCTGAAGATGACTTCCCAGGCTGAGGATGTGGATTTTGTTGGCCCTGGGCCAGATTGGCGGAAGACAAAAAAAGGCCGCAAATGAGTGCGGCGAGCCTGAGGCGCCTCATCGGACCGTTCGCGTGTCGACACGTACTTGGGCCGATAAACAAAGAGACAAGCGGCATCGGCGCCGCGCCGCGAATTGTTGCTTTGAAAAAGAAACTGAAGCGTGGCTGCAAGCTTTTTGCCCGGGTAGCCCATTCGTGTTTGTCCATCGGTTGCCGCGGGGATGACCCAATCAATTCCCGCCAAGCGGCCCTGTTTTCCCCTTTTTCTCACTTTTTTCGAGACACCCCATCCTTTTCCCGACCTTGTCAAGCTCTCTATATATATGCAGGATCAGAAATTGCTTGACACGCTCGCGCATTGGTGCGACACCCCCTACCACCCCATCGCGACCCACTGGCGACACCCAATGAAAGAAAAAAAAATCGTTTTTGTCGAGCCTCACTTTTTTCCTCGTTTTTTCCCCCAAGGGCAGGTGTATCTGCGGGGACAATCGCTCGAGACTCTTTTTTATTTGATTATATTTCTAGAGGTCGGTGAGAGGATTAATTATTATCTTATTTGGACCAGGATCTGAGACTTTTTTTTCATCTATTTTAAAGAAAATTAGCCGATTTCTCATTTTTTGTTTAAATGCGAACTGAATTAATAGAATCCGATAAGAAAATCCAAATATTTTTCGATGAAAGTTAATTCTTTTTAATTATAAAGTCACTATTTTATTTTTTGTTGAAAAATGATCGCTTTTAGTTGAAAACTCTACAATTAACATTTTTCATCGAGAATTCATCTTTTTTTGTGGTGAAAATTCAACTGCTTGGTTGAAAGTTCAACTATTT
Organism: Andricus curvator; assembly: GCA_932195095.1. Lineage (NCBI taxonomy): Eukaryota > Metazoa > Arthropoda > Insecta > Hymenoptera > Cynipidae > Andricus > Andricus curvator. The sequence continues at coordinate 37,741 of CAKNYM010050766.1, read as the reverse complement.
TGTTAAACCTGAATTTTATTGATCAAAGATTTAATTCTTTTGTTGAAAATCCCATTTGTTTTTTGTTTCAGAATTAATTTTTTAAAATGCAAATTTATCTTTTTATTTTTGGTTAGAAATCAACTATTTCGTTGAAAATTCAACTATTTCGTTAAGAATTCATCTTTCTGGTTGGATGACATATCAAGTATTTATTACATTTTTCGTTCAGAATTCACCTTTTTGAATAAATTCGACTGCTTTTGATTAAAAAATTATTTTTCTTGAAATATAAATTATTACATTTTCATTGAGAATTCATATTTTTTAAAACAAATTTAATTCCTTGGTTGAAAGTTAAACTGATTTCCCAAAAAATCATATTTTTTTGTTAAAACGTCATCATTTTAGTTGCAAATTCAAATATTAAAAGAAATTTAATTATTTGGTTGAAAATTCTACTATTTTGTTGAAAAAATTTTTTTTCAGCTAGAATTAATTTTCTTATCTGAAAATTTGAATGATCCATTTTTGACTGTCAATTTATTATTTGTAATTAAAAATTCAACTATTAAATTTTTTATTAAAAATTAATATTTTTTTTCGTTGAAAATTTACTTATTTGGTCAAAAGTGGAACTAACTTTTTAAACATTCTTTTTTGATAATCTACAATTCAATTATTTGCATAAAAATTCATTTTGGGTTTTAATTGACAACTCGACTATTAAATTTTTTATTGAGAATTCATTTTTGATGGTAGGAAATTCAATTGCATGGTTGCAAGTACCTTCATTTGATTGTTCGAAGATACAACTATTTTGCTAAGAATTCGATTTTTTTTAAATTAATTTTTTTAACTTGATATTTCATTTTTTTATTTTGGGTTGGAGATTTTTTGTAAAAAAATTATACTATTTTGGTCAAAATTCTTTTTAATTATTGATAATTTAATAATTTTGTTGAAATTGTTTTTTAAAAAATTCATTTTATAACTGAAAATTCAACTATTCTATTTATGGTTGCATAATTATCGTTTTTAGTTGAAGACTCAACTATTAAATTTTTGATTGAGAATTCAGCTTTTTTGGTTGAAAATTCATATTTTTTGGTTGAAAATTCATCCTTTTTGTATAAATTAGACTGCTTTTGATCTAAAATAAAAATATTTTTTTATAGAAATATCAACTATTACATTTTTCATTGAAAATTCATCTTTTTTTTTGGTGAAAATTCAACTGCTTGGTTGAAAGTTGAACTATTTTGTTAAACCTGCATTTTATTGATCAAAGATTTAATTATTTAGTTGAAAATTCGATTTTTGTTTGTTTAAGAATTAATTTGTTGAACTGCAAATTTATCTTTTTATTTTTGGTTGAAAATTCAACTATTTCGTTAAGAATTCATCTTTCTGATTGGTTGACATAACAACTATTAAATTTTTCGTTCAGAATTCACCTTTTTGGATAAATTCGACTGCTTTTGATGAAAAAAACATTTTTCTTGAAATATAAATTATTACATTTCCATTGAGAATGCTTTTTTTATAACAAATTTAACTCCTTGGTTGAAAGTTAAACTTATTCCCTGAAAATTCATATTTTTCTTTGTTAAAATTTCATCATTTTAGTTCCAGATTCAAATGTTTAAAAAAATTTAATTATTTTGTAGAAAAATCTACTATTTGGATAAAGATTTAACTATTTTGTTGAAAATTCTTTTCTTTCAGCTGGAATTAATTTTCTCAACTGAAAATTTGAATAATCCATTCTTGACTGGCAATTTATTGTTTGTAGTTGAAAATTCAACTATTAAATTTTTTATTAAAAATTCATCTTTTTTTTTTCGTTGAAACTTTACTTATTTGGTTAAAAGTGGAACTAACTTTTCAAACATTCTTTTTTGATGATCTACAATTCAATTATTTGGATGAAAATTCATTTTGGTTTTTAGTTGAAAATTCGACTATTAAATTTTTCATTGAGAATTCATTTTTTATTGTAGGAAATTCAATTTCATGGTTGCAAGTACCTTCATTTTATTGTTCGAAGATTCAACTATTTTGCTAAAAATTCGATTTTTTTCAATTAATTTTTTTAACTGGATGTTTCATTTTTTTATTTTGGGTTGGAGATTTTTTGTAAAAAAATTATACTATTTTGGTCAAAATTCTTTTTAATTATTGATAATTTAATAATTTTGTTGAAATTCTTTTTAAAAAAATTCATTTTATATCTGAAAATTCAACTATTAAATTTATGGTTGCATAATTATCGTTTTTAGTTGAAGACTCAACTATTAAATTTTTCATTGAGAATTCATCTTTTTTGGTTGAAAATTGATGTTTTTTGAATAAATTAGACTGCTGTTGATCAAAAAATCATATTTTTTGTTGTTAAAGATTCATAATTTTAGTTGCAAAATTCAAATATTTAAAAAAATTTAATTATTTTCTTGAAAAATCTACTATTTGGATAAAGATTTAACTATTTTGTTGAAAATATTTATATTTATATAATTCTTTTTCTTTTCAGCTGGAATTAATTTACTTAACTGAAAATTTGAATAATCCATTTTTGACTGACAATTTATTGTTTGTAGTTGAAAATTCAACTATTAATTTTTTTATTAAAAATTCATTTTTTTTTCGTTGAAAATTTACTTATTTAGTTGAAAGTGGAACAAACTTGTTAAACATTCTTTTTTGATGATCTAAAATTCAATTATTTGGATGAAAATGCATTTTGGTTTTAAGTTGAAAATTCGACTATTAAATTTTTCATTGAGAATTCATTTTTTATGGTAGGAAATTCAATTGCATGGTTGCAAGGACCTTCATTTGATTGTTCGAAGATTCAGCTATTTTGCTAAAAATTCGATTTTTTTTAATTAACTTTTTTAACTGAAAATATAATTTTTTCATTTTTGGTTGGAAATTTTTTGTAAAAAAATTGAACCATTTTGGTAAAAATTCTTTTTAAGTTCAAAAATTTAATTGTTTTTTTGAAATTATTTCTTTAAAAATTTATTTTATAACTGAAAATTCACCTATTCCATTTATGGTAGAATAATTATCTTTTTGAGTTCAAGACTCAACTATTAAATTTTTCATTGAGAATTCATCTTTTTTGGTTGAAAATTCATCTTTTTTGTATAAATTAGACTGCTTTTGATCAAAAATTAGGATATTTTTTTATTGAAATATCAACTATTACATTTTTCATTGAAAATTCATCTTTTTTTTGGTGAAAATTCAACTGCTTCGTTGAAAGTTCAACTATTTTGTTAAACCTGCATTTCATTGATCAAAGATTTAATTATTTTGTTGAAAATTTGATTTTTGTTTGTTTAAGAATTAATTTTTTGAACTACAAATTTGTTTTTTAATTTTTTGTTGAAAATTTAACTATTTCGTTGAAAATTCAACTATTTCGTTAAGAATTTATCTTTCTGGTTGGTTGACATATCAACTATCACATTTTTTGTTGAGAATTCTCCTTTTAGGATAAATTCTACTGCTTTTGATTGAATTTTTTTTTCTTGAAATATAAATTATTACATTTTCATTCAGAATTCATTTTTTTATAACAAATTTAACTCCTTGGTTGAAAGTTAAACTTATTTCTCAAAAATGCATATTTTTGTTTGTTAAAGATTCATCATTTTAGTTGCAAATTCAAATATTTCAAAAAATTTAATTATTTTGTTGAAAATTCTACTATTTGGATAAATATTTAACTATTTTGTTGGAAATTCTTTTTTTTCAGCTGGAATTAATTTTCTTAACTAAAAATTTGAATAATATATTTTTGACTGACAATTTATTGTTTGTATTTGAAAGTTCAACTATTAAATTTTTTATTAAAAATTCTTTTTTTTTTCGTTGAGAATTTACTTTTTTGGTTGAAAGTGGAACTAACTTGTTAAAAATTCTTTTTTGATGATCTACAATTCAATTATTTGGATGAAAATTCATTTTTTAACTGAAAATTCAACCGCTTCATTTTTAACTGAAAAATGATGGTTTTTAGTTGAAAATTCCACTATTAAATTTTTCATTGAGATTTCATTTTTTATGGCTGGAAATTCAATTGCATGGTTGCAAGTACCTTCATATGATTGTTCAAATACTCAAATATTTTGCTAAAAATTCTACTTTTTTAAATTATTTTTTTTTTTAACTGAAAATTTTTCCATTTTTGGTCGGAAATTGATCGTTTTTTGTTAAAAATGCAACTATTTTGGTAAAAATTCTTTTTAATGTTTAAAAATTTGATTATTTTGTGGAAATTCTTTTAAAAAAAATTTATTTTATAACTGAAAATTCAATTATTTCATTTATGGTTGCATCAGTATCGTTTTTAGTTGAAGATTCAACTATCAAATTTTTCATTGAGAAGTCATCTTTTTTGATTGAAAATTCATCTTTTTTGAATAAATTAGACCTGTTTTGATAACAAATTAAAATATTTTTTTATTGAAATATCAACTATTACATTTTTTATTGAAAATTCATCTTTTTTTATTGCTGAAAATTCAACTCTCTGGTTGCAAATTGAAATTATTTCTTAGAAATTCATATTTTTGTTTGTTAAAGATTCATCATTTCAGTTGCAAATTTAAATATTCGAAAAAATTTTAATTAATTTTATAAAAATTTAATTATTTTGTTGAAAATTCTTCTATTTGGATGAAGATTTAACTATTATGTTGAAAATTCTTTTTTTTCAGCTGCAATTAATTTTCTTAACTGAAAATTTGAATAATCCATTTTTCACTGACAATTTATTATTTGTAGTTGAAAATTCAAGTATTAAAATTTGCATCAATTAATCATATTTTTTTCGTTGAAAATTTACTTATTTGGTTGAAAGTGGAACTAACTTTTTAAAAATTCTTTTCTGATGATCTACCATTCAATTATTTGGATGAAAATTCATTTTTTAACTGAAAATTAAACCACTCCATTTTTAATTGAAAAATGATGGTTTTTAGTTGAAAATTCGACTATTAAATTTTTCATTGAAAATTCATTTTTTATGGCTGGAAATTGAATTGCATGGTTGCAAGTACCTTCATTTGATTGTTCGAAGATTAAACTATTTTGCTAAAAATTCGATTTTTTCAAATTAATTTTTTCAACTGAACATTTTTCCATATTTGGTCGGAAATTGATCGTTTTTGTTAAAAATTCAACTATTTTGGTAAAAATTCTTTTTAATTTTTAAAAATCTAATTATTTTGTAAAAATTCTTGTTGAAAAAATTTATTTTATAACTGAAAATTCAGCTATTCCATTTATGGTTGCATAATTATCGTTTTTAGTTGAAGACTCAACTATTAAATTTTTTATTGAGAATTCATCTTTTTTGGTTGAAAGTTCATCTTTTTTGTATAAATTAGACTGCTTTTGATCAAAAATTAAAATATTTTTTTACTGAAATATCAACTATTACATTTTTCCTTAAATATTCATTTTTTTAGGTTGAAAATTTAACTCGCTGATTGGAAGTTAAACTCCTATCTTAAAAATTAATTTTTGTTGAAGATTCATAATTTTATTTGAAATTTCAACTGTTTTGTTGAAAATTAATTGATTTTATTAAAGATGCAGCTATTTTGGTAAAAATTCATATTTTTGGTCTTGAATTTAACTTCTTTGTTTAACATTTATCTTTTTAAATAAAAAATTCTTATTATCTTATTTTTATTTGATTATATTTCAAAGGCGACCGGTGTGAACTAATTAATAGAATTAATAGAAACCAATAAGAAAATCCAACTATTTTCCAATGAAAGTTAATTCTTCCTAATTAAAAACCTTACTATTATATGTTTGGTTCAGAATTCATCGCTTCCGGTTGAAAATTCTTCTATTTGGTGAAAGATTCAACTATTTTGGTAAATTTTTTTTTTATATAAAAGTAATTATCTTCACTTAAAATTTAACTATTCCAATTTTGGATTAATTTGAGCAGCTTGGTTGAAAGTTGAACTACTTTATTAATCACACTTTTATTTAAATTTATTTAAATTGAACTGTTTTTAATTTAAAATTAAAATATTTTTTTTGTTAAAATATCAACTGCGACGTTTTTCAATGAAAATTAATCTTTTTTCATGTTGAAAATTTAGCTATTCGGTTGGAAGTGGAACTGCGTTGTTAAAAATTTATTTGATTGGTTTAAGAATTGATCATTCTTTTGAAATTTTTTTTTAATTGAAGATTTATCTATTCCATTTTTGTTTTTAAAATTATCGCTTTCAGTTGAAAACTCAACTATTAGTTGTTTTTTTTGAGAATTCATCTTTTTTCTCAAAAAATGAACTGCCTAGTGAAAAGTGGAACTACTTTGTTAAACCTTCATTTTTATGATCGAAAATTGAACTATTTTGTTGAAAATTCGATTTTTTTTTAAATTAATTTTTTAACTGAAAATGTAACTATTGAAAGTGGAACTAATTTGTTAAAAATTCTTTCTCACTGGTCTAAAATTTGATTATTTGGTTCAAAATTCTTTTTTTTAACTTAAAATTTAACTATTCCATTTTTGGTTGAAGAATGATCGTTTTTAGTTGAAAATTCGTCTTTTAAATTTTTTCATTGAGAATTAATCTTTTTTGGTTGAAAATCCAACTGCATCGTTGCAAGTACCTTCATTTTATTGATCGAAGATTCAACTGTTTTGTTAAAAATTCGATTTTTTAAAAATAATTTTTTAATTGAAAATTTAACTTTTCCATTTTTATTAGAAAATTTACGGTTTTTAGTTAAAAATTCAACTATTTTTTTTGAAATCTTTCTTTTTCGTTTTATTTAATTGTTTTTAATTTCAAATTCAAATGTTTTTTGGTTGAAATATCAATTATTATTTTTTTCGTTGTAGAAAATTTATGGTTTTTAGTTGAAAATTCAACTATTTTTTGAAAATCTGTCTTTTTTCGTATATTTAATTGTTTTTATTTTCAAATTAAAATGTTTTTTGGTTGAAATATCAATTATTATTTTTTTCGTTGTAAATTAATCTTTTTTATATAAATTTGACTGTTTTTTATTTACAATTAAAATCTTCTTGTTATTTGAAATATTAACTATTACATTCTTTTTGAGAATTCATATTTACTAATAAAAATGTAACTACCTGGTTAAAAGTTGAATTGCGTTTTTAAAAATTCATTTTTGTTGTTGTTAAAGATTCATCATTTTAGTTGAAAATTCAACTATTTTGTTAAAAATTCAATTATTTTGATAAAAATTTAATTATTTTGTTAAAAATTCTACTATTTGGTTGAATATTAAACTATTTTGTTGAAAATTTATTATTTGTAGTTGAAAATTCAACTATTTTGACGAAAATTCATCTTTTCTGGTTGAATTCAACTGATTTTGATTTAAAATTGAAATATATTTTGGTTCACTTATCAATATATAAAATTCATATTTCTTAGAGAATTCATCTTTTTCGGATGAATTCGATTGCTTTTGATTTAAAATGATTTTTTGTGTGTGAAATATTAACTATTAATTTTTCGCTGAGAGTTCATCTTTTTTATTAAAAATTTAACTTGCTGAAATTAGTTGAAAATTCAACAAATTTCTTTAAAATATAATTTCTTTTATTAAAAATTCTATGGTTTGGTTGAACATTTGACTATTTTGTTCAATATTTTTTTTTCAGTTTAAAATAATTTTCCGTTTAGCGTTTTATAAACAAAAAACGTCAGATTTTGAAGGTTCATAAGTTTTCAACAATTTTAGGTTACGTTTAGCGTTTTTCTAAAAAATTGGTATGATTAAACAAAAATTTATTATAATTCTAAAGAGATTTAGAATCTTTTAACAATTTTGGATTATGTTAATGTTTTTCATCAGAATTTGTGATTTTCAATAAAAAAAATAGTTTTTAAAGAAGATTCACAACTGTGGAACATTTTAGGTTATGTTAAAGTTTAAAAAAAAATTAGTATCTTAAAATAAAAATCATTATAGTTGGAACAATATTTACAATTTTAGAATAATTACAGGCCATAATAATGTTTTTTATAGGAAATCCGTTTTTAAACAAAAATCATTAAATTATAAAGGTTCATAATTTTTTGAAAACTTTAGGGTACTTTAGCGTTTGTACAACAAAAACTGGTACTATAAAAGACAAATTATTGTAGTTCAGACAAGATTTAAAATCTTTTGTCAATTTTGGATTTATTAAAAAAATATTATATTTAAAGGTGATCCACAACTTGTATCAATTTTAGGTTTGTTAGCTTTCTATGCAAAAAATTGGTATTTCAAAACAAAAATGATTATATTTTGAACATAATTTTCAATTTTTAACGGAATCAGATTATATTAACGTTTTCCACAGGAAATCGGGGTTTTCAAACAAAAAACATTAAATTTTGATGGTTCATAATTTTTTTAACAATTTTAGGTAACGTTAGCATTTTATACAAAAAAGTGATATTTAAAAATAAAAACCATTATAGTTTGAAAATGATTTGCATTTTTTGAACAGTTTTAGGATATACTAACATTCTTCACAGAAAATTTGGCTATTTTTTTCTAAATATTTTAATGACGTCATTTGAACTACAAGGATTTATAAATATTGAACCTCATTTTTCTACCCTAATTAAAAAATTATTTATTAGAAAATTCGGTTAATATACCTTTCAATATTTTGATATGATTATTAGCTCTCAAGAGGCTGCATAATTTCGCGATTTCTTCTACCGAACGCGATAACTTTTTATATACGACATCAACATAATCGCCTTACCCCAGTTTTATGTAAAAATTTTGCTCTGGAAAGCATCAAATTTAAAAAAAGAATATAAAAGCTTACCATTACAAGGTAAATCCACTGATAATGAATATTTTAAGCGAAAAATGTCATTTTCTTCTTCTGTTTTTTTAGGCAATCTTTCACATCGTTTCAAAGAATAAATTATAAAAATATGAGTTTTCTTGAAGATCTGAATAAAGAAAAGTTTATTTTTTATTTATGAATACTTTGTAAATTTTCAATTACGTTTGACCTAGAAATATTGATAATCAATAATTACAAGGCTTCTAAACTCAGAAACAATTAACAGGAACTTGAAAGAAATATAAGGTATAAAGCTAAATTATCATTATTATACTGTGTGCTGTGTGGGAGGGGGTATAGATTCTTAGATTGATCTAGAATTCCCGTGCTATTTATTTGAATAACACGTTTCGTTCCGCAACACTGCACCGACCCAAGTTGCTGATCAATCTCTCTAGCGATCACCTTTTTGTGAAGAGCCTCAAAAAATTGTTATGTGTGGTTCCCCACTTGGGCCCATTAGTATCTAAGGGAACTCATCAACTTGTTCTATTCTCTTATCATTTAAGACAATGTTGCACATCGTTTTTCCACCCTCACCTTCAAACACCATAATCTTTATTTTATTTACGTTAATTTTGAGTCTCGTGTTCTTTATGCTTGTATTCAGTTTGCTGAATTCCATCTGTATCATATAGCATTTCATCCTTGCTATTTCTCATGCTGCCTAACTTTGTACTTTAACCTTGTTCTATTCTCTTATCATTTAAGATAATGTTGCACATCGTTTTCTCACCCTCTCCTTCAAACACCATAATCTTTGTTTTATTTAAGTTAATTTTGAGGCTCATGTTCTTCAAGCTTGTATTCAGTTTGCTGAATCCCATCTGTATCATATAGGATTTCACCCTTGCTATTTCTCATGCTGACTAACTTTGTACTTTTACCTCCCTTTATATTGATCAACGCCCAATTATAAAACAGTTTCTTCTTTCCTTCAGAGTCTTTTTGCATTTTCTTCTCTTCTGTGTCTGTAATGATTTTCAAGCCTATTTCTCTCCCCATCGCTGAGGCCTCTGATGTTCAACATTCTTTTATGCGCTTCTTTATTTTCTTGGGCGGCTGCTTGGATTTCATAATTACACCATGCATCACCAGACATTCTTGCTGTTACCGCAGTACCACACATTTCGGTCTAGAGCCTTCCAAGTAGCCTCATCTATGTATACGTTCGTGCATCCTATTTTGAAAATCCATTCGCACTTTCGGTTTCTGTAGATTTTCAATTTTGATTCAATTTTGTTTCGTTTTTTGGTCCTCGTTCTTCTTTACCTCTGACCTAAGTTTATTTTGGAGACTAGAAGATAATGATCAGTATTTCATTCAGAAATTCAGAAAAGTCGTTATTTTTCAATTCGAAAATTTTAAATTGGCGACAATTTTCTAATGTAGGGAATTTTCAATTTCGAATATTTTGTTTTTCGATCATTTTTCGATAAATTTTGTCAGTAAGCCTAGAGAAAATAGCAAATATTTTCGATCCGGAAGGACGAATTTTCTATTCAAAAAGAATTATTTTCAACCAAGAAAAATTATTTTTCAAACAAGAACTTTCCTACCAAAAAAGATGATTTTTCAATCTAGAGGGACGAATTTCTGATTTAAAAAAAAAACGAATTTTCGACATAGGAGTTGAATTTAGAAAAAGATGAATTTTTAATCTACAAAAGCACAACAAAACAGGTAAATTTTCGACCAAAAAATATTACTGTTTAACAAAAGGGTTTGAATTTTCGTCAAAATAATTAAATTGTTAAGAACATTTTCAACGAAAAACGTAATAGTTGATATTTCAATCAAAAAATATTTTTATTTTAAATCAGAAACATTTAAATTTAACCAAAAAAGACGAATTTTTACCAAAATAATCACACTTTAATCAATAAAATGAAGGTTTAACAAAGTAGTTCCACTTTCAACCGAAAAGCTAAATTTTCAACAAAAATTCTCAATGAAGAATATTCTCAATGAGGAATTCTCAATTAAAAACTTAATAGTTGTGTTTTCAACTAAAAACGATCATTTTGCAACCAAAAATGGAAATTTTCAATAACAACAAAAATTTCAACCCAATAGCTAAATTGTTAACGAAAAAAGATGAATTTTCCAACAATTTATTTAATTTTCAACCAAAAAAGAATGAATTTTCAAAAAAATAGTTAAATTTTTAACTAAAAAAGATAAGTTCCTAACGAAAAATGTAATGGCTGATATGTCAATCAAATAATATTTCAATTTTGAATAAAAAATAGTTCGATTCAACTGAAAAGAATAATTTTCATCAAAATAGTTGAATTTTTAAATAAAAACGATCAATTTTCTACCAAAAATAAAAAAGTTAAATTTTCAGTTGAGAAAATCAATTTTTAACAAATCGAATTTCCAACAAAATAATTAAGTTTTTGATCAAGAAAATGAAGGTTTAACAAAGTAGTTCCACTTTAAACCGGGCAGTTGATTTTTCAACCAAAGAAGATGAATCCTCAAAGAAAAATGTAATAGATGAGTTTTTAACTAAAAACGATAATTTAAAAATGAACTAGATCAATTTTTAGTTGAAAAATGAATTAAAAAAAAAGAATTTCCGAAAAAATAATTAAATGTCAAACCAATAAAATAAGTTGAATTTTAAACCAAACAGTTGAAAATGCATCTAAAAATATAAATTTTGCCAACCGCAAATGAATAGTTGAATTTTCAGTTGAAAAATTATTTTTTAACCAGAACGAACGAATTTTAAACAAAATTATTTTTGCTCAACAAAATGTGTTTTTCAAACTAAAAAAGATAAATTCTCAACAAAAAATGTAATAGTTTATATGATTAAATTTTTACCAAAAGGGATGAATTTTCAAACCAACGCCTCTTGAGAGATAATAATCATATCAAAATATTAAAAGATATTTAACGCACATTTTTTAAACATTAATTTTTTAATTAGGACGAGAAAATGAGATTTATTATTCAAAAAAATCCTGTAGTTCCAACGACGTAATTAAAATATTTATAAAAAGGTAGCAAAATGTCATGCCAGAACTTTGAATACGAATAATCCTATTTGCATCTCTGACGAGTTATCTACTCGAAAGGATTAAATTGCTCTCCAAAATAATTTAATTCCGAAAACTCATAACCAGAATTGCTTCCATATGATGTCCTTTTTCTCTTTAAAAAATATGAAAAATTAAAAATTTTGATTTTTATTATTCGTGTTAATATATTCTTATTAGAGTCTTGAATATAAATTAATTTTACAAGCCAAAAAAAAATAATTTTTGAATTTGAACACGTAAACTAGCCTAATTTTACAATTTTTAGTAAAAAATTTAAAAAAAATCAAAAGATGGGAAAACAAAATGTGGGAAATAATAAGATATTATTGACTTGTTAACAAGTATTCACTTTTACAATGGTACCATTTTCTCATTTTGTTATTTTATAATTTTATTGGTTTTATAATTTAGTTCAAAATTTACTTATTTCATTGAAATTTCAACAACTTTGTGCAAAAGTTATCCTTTTTTGTTGGAAATTCAACGTTTCTGTTGCAAATTCATCTTTTTGGCTTGAAAATTCCACATTTTGGGTGAAATTTTTTTTTCATCGACTAAAAAATATTTTTGGGTTACAAAATTATTTCTTTCGTTAAAAATTTCATCATCTTACGATAAAAACGTAACAGCTTGGTTAAAAAATAATCTGTTATGTTCAAGGATTCAATTATTTTGTTGAAAATCCTTATTCTTTAATTAAATTAGATTGTTTTATATTATCAAAAAATTATATTTTTATATCATTAGTTAAAAATGTAACTATTTTTTTAATTTTTTTTATTGAAATTAATTTTCAACGCTGGAAATGTAAATATTCTACTTTTTCTTGAAAATATATCTTTTTTATTTTAAAATTCATTCATTTTGTTTAAAGCTCGTCTTTTTAGGTAAAAATTCAATTATTTTGGTAGAAAATTCATATTTTTGGGTTGAAAACTCCACTGCATGGAAGAAATTCGTCTTTTTGGCTTGAAACTTCAATATTTTGGATTCATCATTTTAGTTGAAAATCCATATATTTGGTTAAAAATTTAACTTTTTTGTTACAAATTCTTTTTTTTTAGTTATAATTGTATAAAATTATATAATTACAAATGTATTTGCTTCCTCATAGAGGAAGCATTAGTTATTTTTTCAAATAATAAAAAAAAAACTAAAGTCTTCATTTTGATAAATTTAAAAATAGAAATTTACAAAAAATACAAAATAATAGAACATTTTTTTAAATACGAAGACAGAACAGACAAATCAAATTTTGTATTCAAAATAATAATTTTTCGAGCTAGAAAAGAGAAGGCAAAAGTTCTGTTGCACCCTATCCCTTTCCCAGATTTATGATTTCTTTACAAAAATTGTCAGAATTATTCTATTTGAAAATTTATGATCAAAAAGTATTTTCTATTCGTGCGTCAACTTTGAATTGTGTCGGTGAAAAAAGGTTTTCTGTTTGAAACAGATGATTCAAATAATATAAATGAGCATCACTTCCTTATTCTTCAATAAAGTGTATTAATATTATAGGTCAATCGATTCGTTTTGAACCAAGGCATCTTGTATATTCTTGCATCAACTTTGAATTATGTTAAAGAAAAAAGTTGTACTAAAAAAAACCGTGTTTTCAAATATTATGCATTACCATAGCTTCCTTACTCTTCAGTAAAATGCATCAATTTTATAGGTCAATTGATTCGTCTCGAACCAAGGAATCTTTTATATTCTTGCATCAACTTTGAATTATGTTGAAGAGAAAAGTGTTACTATAAAAAACAGTATTTTCAAATATTATGCATTGCCATAGCTTTCTTACTCTTCAATAAAATGTATTAATATTATAGGACAATCGATTCGTCTTGAATCAACAGAACTTTTCAATTTTCGCATCAACTTTAAATTATGAGAATTAATAATTTTTTACTATAAAAATCTATTTTAAATATAACATAAATGAGGATGACTTCCCTAATCTTTAATAAAATGTATGAATATTTAGGTCAATCAATTCGTCTCGAACCAAGGAATCTTATATCCTTGCATCAACTTTGAATTATGTTAATGAAAAAAGTTTTACTATAAAAAAACCGAGTTTTCAAATATTATGCATCACCATAGCTTCCTTACTCTCCAATAAAATGTATCAATGTTATAGGTCAATCGATTCGTCTTGAATCAACACAAATTTTCTATTTTTGCATCAACTTTAAATTATGAGAATTAAAAAATTTTTACTATAAAAATCGATTTTAAATATAATATAAATGACGATAACTTCTCTAATCTTTAATAAAATGTATGAATATTTAGGTCAATCAATTCGTCTCGAACCAAGGAATCTTTTATATTCATGCATCAACTTTGAATTATGTTAATGAAAAAAGTTTTACTATAAAAAAACCGAGTTTTCAAATGTTATGCATCACTATAGCTTCCTTACTCTCCAATAAAATGTATCAATGTTATAGGTCAATCGATTCGTCTTGAATCAACACAACTTTTCTATTTTTGCATCAACTTTAAATTATGAGAATTAAAAATTTTTTACTATAAAAATCGATTTTAAATATAATGTAAATGACGATAACTGCTCTAATCTTTAATAAAATGTATTAATATTATAGGTCAATCGATTCG
>CAKNYM010050766.1:5922-23202 GCA_932195095.1 Andricus curvator | reverse complement strand
ATTAATATTATAGGTCAATCGATTCGTCTTGAACCAAGGAATCTTTTCTGTTATTGCATCAACTTTGAATTATGTCAATGAAAAAAGTTTTACTATAAAAAAACCGAGTTTTCAAATATTATGCATCACCATAGCTTCCTTACTCTTCAATAAAATGTATCAATTTTATAGGCCAATCGATTCGTCTTGAATCAACACAACTTTTCTATTTTTGCATCAACTTTAAATTATGAGAATTAAAAAATTTTTACTATAAAAATCGATTTTAAATATAATATAAATGACGATAACTTCTCTAATCTTTAATAAAATGTATTAATATTATAGGTCAATCGATTCGTCTTGAACCAAGGAATCTTTTATGTTATTGCATCAACTTTGAATTATGTTGAAGAGAAAAGTGTTACTATAAAAAACAGTATTTTCAAATATTATGCATTGCCATAGCTTTCTTACTCTTCAATCAAATGTATTAATATTATAGGACAATCGATTCGTCTCGAATCAACACATCTTTTCTATTTTCGCATCAACTTTAAATTATGAGGATTAAAAAATTTTTTCTATAAAAATCTATTTTAAATATAACATAAATGGCGATAACTTCCCTAATCTTTAATAAAATGTATGAATATTTAGGTCAATCAAATCGTCTCGAACCAAGGAATCTTTTATATTCTTGCATCAACTTTGAATTATGTTAATGAAAAAAGTTTTACTATAGAAAAACCGAGTTTTCAAATATTATGCATCACCATAGCTTCCTTACTCTTCAATAAAATGTATCAATGTTATAGGTCAATCGATTCGTCTTGAATCAACGCAACTTTTCTATTTTTGCATCAACTTTAAATTATGAGAATTAAAAAATTTTTACTATAAAAATCGATTTTAAATATAATATAAATGACGATAACTTCCCTAATCTTTAATAAAATGTATTAATATTATAGGTCAATCAATTCGTCTCGAACCAAGGAATCTTTTATATTCTTTCATTAACTTTGAATTATGTTGAAGAGAAAAGTGTTACTATAAAAAACAGTATTTTCAAATATTATGCATTGCCATAGCTTTCTTACTCTTCAATAAAATGTATTAATATTATAGGTCAATCGATTCGTCTTGAATCAACAGAACTTTTCAATTTTCGCATCAACTTTAAATTATGAGAATTAAAAATTGTTTACTATAAAAATCGATTGTAAATATAATGTAAATGACGATAACTTCCCTAATCTTTAATAAAATGTATTAATATTATAGGTCAATCGATTCGCCTCGAACCAAGGAATCTTTTATGTTGTTGCATCAACTTTGAATTATGTTAATGAAAAAAATTTTACTATAAAAAAACCGAGTTTTCAAATATTATGCATCATCATAGCTTCCTTACTCTCCAATAAAATGTATCAATGTTATAGGTCAATCGATTCATCTTGAATCAACACAACTTTTCTTTTTTCGCATCAACTTCAAATTATGAGAATTAAAAAATTGTTTACTATGCAAATCGGTTTTAAATATAATATAAATGACGATAACTTCCCTAATATTCAATAAAATGTATTAATATTATAGGTCAATCGATTCGTCTTAAACCAAGGAATTTTTTATGTCATTGCATCAACTTTGAATTATGATAATGAAAAAAGTTTTACTATAAAAAACCGTGTTTTCAAATATTATGCATTACCATAGTTTCCTTACTCATCAATAAAATGTATCAATGTTGTAAGTCAATCGATTCGCCTTGAATCAACACAACTTTTTTATCCTCGCATCAAATTTAAATAGTGAGAATTAAACATTTTTTACTATAAAAATCGATTTTAAATATAATATAAATGACGATAATTTCCCTAATCTTTAATAAAATGTATTATTATTATAGGTCAATCGATTCCTCTCGAATTAACACATCTTTTCTGTCCTTGCGTCAACTTTGAATTACGTTAATGAGAAAATTTTTACTATAAAAAACCGTTTTTTAAAATATTATGCATTACCATAGCTTCCTTACTCTTCAATAAAATGTATCAATGTTATAGGTCAATCGATTCGTCTTGAATCAACACAACTTTTCTATTCTCGTATCAACTTTAAATTATGGCAATCAAAAAATTTGTACTATGAAAATCAATTTCAAATATAATATAAATTACCATAACTTCTCTAAGCTTTAATAAAATGTATTAATATTGAAAGTCAATCGATTCGTATCGAACCAAGGAATCTTTTATATTCTTGCATCAGCTTTGAATTATGTTGAAGAGAAAAGTTCTACTATGAACAACCGTATTTTCAAATATTATGCATTACCGTAGCTTCCTTACTCTTCAATAAAATGTATTAATATTATAGGTCAATCGATTCGTCTCGAATCAACTTTTCTGTTCTTGCATCAACTTTGAATTATGTTAATGAAAAAAGTTTTACTATAAAAAAACGATTTTCAAAATATATAAATTACGATAACTTCCCTAATGAATGTATTAATATTATAGGTCAATCGATTGGTCTCGAACCAAGGAATCTTTTATATTCTTGCATCAACTTTGAATTACGCTAATGAAAAAAGTTTTACCATAAAAAACCGATGTTTAAAATATTGAGTGCTAAAAAAATGCAATGCATTTTTTTGAAATCCTTCTGCCAGTTTCAAGATATTAGTGGTGAAAATGAGCCTTCTAAATTTTATCAATTTATCTGCAACCGTTTTCAAGTTATCGGGTTCACAAAACAATGTGACATCCACATACACATTCACTCACACACACAAACACACACACATATCCGGACAACTGCTTAGAACATTGTATTAGACATTTTGAAATTGAGGAAGGTTTAATTAAATGAATTAAAAATTTTTTGGAAAATGTTACCATTACAAAGCTCCAACTATGTTTGAAGCAAAAATTATTATTTATCTGAGAAATAAGTTAAAATTTGTTTCCTAAATTATTTAAAAAGACCGTAATTACTTAAAATTGTTTTATATCTTAAAATTGAAAATTTGAAAATTAAATCTACAAATAATCTGAAATCAAAATTCAAAAACTGAAAATGTCGGATTCAATATGGCGGCGAAAACATTTCTCCCGTGACTTCAAAATGGGTCCTCAGCGGTTATTATGATTACTGATTAAAAATTTGGAGTCAAAATTCCAAAATTTAATATGGCGGATCCAATATGGCAGACAAAAAATTAAAAAATTGGTCTAGTGGCTTCAAAATGGGCCCTCATGGTTTTTTTCGGCCGCTAATGGCGAATTTGTTGTCAAAATTCAAAAATTTCAGTTAGCGGATACAATAATCATTTTAAAAAAATTTCCGCCATATTGGATTCGGCATATTGAATTTTTGAATTTGTATTTCAGATTCTTAATCAGCGACCCAAAAAAAAAACCAAAACACATTTTAAAGCAACGGAACTTAATTTGCTTCCTCATAGAGGCAGCTTTGTGATGGTAACATTTTCCAAAAATTTTTAATTTATTTAATTAAACCATCCTCAATTTAAAAATGTCTAATACAATGTTCTGATCAATTGTCCGGTTGTGTGTGTAAAATTTGGAGGGCTTATTTTCACCACTAATATCTTAAAAATGACCGAAGGATTTCTAAAAATATTTATTGCATTTTTTTAGCACTCAATAATATTTTAAAAATCGGTCTTTTATAGTAAAACTTTTTTCATTAGCATAATTCAAAGTTGATGCAAGAATATAAAAGATTCTTTGGTTCGAGACGAATCGATTGACCTATAATATTAATATATTTTATTAAAGCGTAGGGAAGTTATGGTGATTTATATATTTTGAAAATCGGTTTTTTATAGTCAAACTTTTTTCATCAACATAATTCAAAGTTGATGCAAGAACAGAAAAGATGTTCTGATTCGAGTCGAATTGATTGCCCTATAATATCAATACATTTTATAGAAGAGTAAGGAAGCTGTGGTAATGCATAATATTTGAAAATACGGTCTTTTATAGTAAAAATTTTTTCTTCAACATAATTCAAAGTTGATGCAAGAATATAAAAGATTCCTTGGTTCGAGCCGAATCGATTGACCTATAATATTAATATAATACATTTTATTAAAGAGTAGGGAAGTTATGGTAATTTATATATTTTGAAAATCGGTGTTTTATAGTAAAACTTTTTTAATTAACATAATTCAAAGTTGATGCAAGAACAGAATGATTCGAGGCAAATCAATTCATCTGTTTCAAACAGAAAAACTTTTTCCATCAACATAATTCACAGTTGACGCATGAATAAAAAAGACTTTTTGATCATAAATTTTCAAATCGAATCATTCTGACAATTTTTGTAAAGAAATCATAAAGTTGGGAAAGGGTTAGGGTGCGACAGAACTTTTTCCTTCCCTTTTCCAGCTCGAAAAATTATCATTTCGAATACAAAATTTGATTTGTTTGATTTGTCTTTGTATTTAAATTTTTTTTATATTATTTTGCAATTTTTTGTTGTTGTAAATTTCTATTTTTAAATTGAGCAAAATGAAGACTGTGGTTTGTCTACCATTGAAAAAAATTAACTAATGCTTCCTCTATGAGGAAGCAAATTCACAGCAAGTTTTAAATTGTTGTCCGTTTGAACGTTTAATCACGTCAAAGGGTTGAAAGCTTTGATTTTTTCATGGTTAAAAAGGATTTTGTTTTTATTTCTATTTCAAGAGATCAAAAGGAAGCCAAAGTACTAGAGGCAGTCGTTTTTAAGAATCATGTCAAGTCCTGATGTCTCCCGAATTCTAGCTTTTATTCTGCTGCTCTTTTTGAGCTTTAAGAGCCATTCAGCCATAGAGGACGACCAACTAGAAACTACCCAGATTAAAGAAAGTCCTTGTAGGGGATCTACTCCCGGCATCGGTTTTATTTGATTTTTCTGTATTCAGACACTGACATTGAGAGCCCAAATATAAAGGTGGACTTTCAAATACTAAACTTTTCAAGGTAACCTCACCGGAAATAATGCATGCCTATTTTAAGAAATTTTCGTTCGCCAATCAATAATGGAGAAGGATTTTGATGTAATATAATTTCAATAAAAAATTATTTTTATTTCACAATTTCAAATTTTTTATTAATTTTTTATTAATTTTTTTCACTGGGTATGGGCCTGTAGAAATTTTTCTTTTACTAAGGTGGACTTAGAATCACTGCATGAATTTAATCACAACCAGTGATAACCCGCGGCTGCATTCTACTTTATTAGAAGTACTCGCATTTCCCTGAATATTTGGCCAGGGGAGAGGAAAACTGCAGAAAATCTTCCGACTCCAGCCGGCTTTTCGACAGTCGAGTATGAAGCAGACATTCGACCATACAAATCGAATATGCACGTCAAATCTCCCACTGGAAGTTAGTTGAAACGCAGCGAATATACAAACCCGGCCATATGTCGCAGATGGACACCCATCCGAGTGCTATCCGCGCTCGAAATCTCTTGACCTCTCGAATCTTCCCAAGTCGAGATTCAACTCTCCGCTAATGCTATGGGTTTAAAACACTTTTGTTGTTCACAATTAAAGAATTTTCCGTTGAAAATCTATAAAGCTGAATAAATTTCAAATTTGAATTTTTATAAATTAAGAATCCTAAATTGAAAATCTTTCAACTTGAAGAATTTGAATTGTAAATCTTCAAAATTGAACTATTCCACAAAAAACGTTCAAAACTAGATCGTGAGTACAAAAAGTTTAACTGGGATCCCATCGGGATCCCAGATGAAGTTCAGCTAAAATAGTAGGTGTGAGACAAATCAGTACTTAAGTACCAACTTTTCTTAACATCTTTTAAAGGTCTAATTAGGGACAAAAGTACTATGAAAGTTTCATTTTCTTTTTTTTTTTTAATTTTTAATTTTTTTGATGGGACTTTTGTAGGACAAATGTATCCAGAAGGTCCAACTCAATTTTTTTTAGCACGAATTTCCGAGGTCAAAAGTACAAAAAAAGTACTTTTGTCCCAAAAATTATTTAGCGTTTGCAAACAAAAAAATAAGTGGGACTGTTTTGGAACCCATACCTAGTACTTCAGCGGGACAGTATAGGGATCCCAATGGGATCTCAATGGGACTATTTTTTTCACTCGGGATACCCTTAAGATACAAATCTTGAAAATTGAACAACTTGCAATTCCATATTTTCTACATTTAGCAATTCTCAATTGTAACTCTTTAAAATTTTAATTGGAATTTCAATCATATAGAATCAAGAATCTTTTCCTGATTCATTCATTCAAAACGACTTCAAACAATCCATAACTCATTTAATCATTTAAATTTTCGACAAATTTTGATATTTCAAAGTACTTATTTGTTTATTATGAATACTCGTAGATGCTCAAACAAATTTAAATTTTTTGAACAATTTTAATTTGTTTAAACATTTAAGAGTATTCTTAAAAAGCAAAGTGGAACATAAAAATATTTCAATCTTTCGAAAAATAGCAAAAATAAAATATGTAAACAAAAAAATTGTTTACACAATTTACATTTGTTTAAACATTTACGAGTATTCATAGTAAACAAATTAGTACTGAAAAATATTAAAATTTGTCGAAAATTTAGTGTGATAAAATGTTTCTCCTGCGTTTTTTCAGGTAAAATATATACTTGAACAAATCCGTATTATTTAAATAATTGTAAAATTATTTAAACAAATTATTTTATTGTTATCATTGATTAGGTATCTCATAAAGTCTAAAAAATACGTTCATTTTGCGAGTTAATTGAAAAAAAACATTTAAACAAATTAAAATTGTTTAAACAATTGAATATTAGTTAACAAATGACTGGGTATTTTTAAATTACCGATTAATAATTTTTTTTAAACTTTCAAAAAGCGTCAATAAACCACAATATTACGTAAAATTCAAATTGGTCACTTATGGAGTTTTCTTTGGGGACCCATAAGAGTGGCTTAAAATTATTCAACCTCAAAATTTATGATTGATTCTTATTCTCTGACGAATTCTGAACAATATACTGAAACAGGGAATTATTTGTAACATATTATCGCGTTTAAATATTAGATTTACAAAAAAGGGGGGGGGGAGCAGAGAAATTCGCAAAAAAAATCCACCAAGTATAAATAAAAACCACCCTAATGTATATAGTACTGGGTCCTTTAAATTTGAACTTTTACAATTCAAAATTCTGTAACTTTGATCCTTTATATTTAAAATTTCTTCAATTTGAAAAATTTAGAATTGCAAAATTGTGTTTTGATTTTCAAAATAATGAAAAACATCAAAATTTAGGAATTTTTATTTATCTTCGAAATTTCATGATTACATAAAATAATAATAATAATTTCATAAATGTACATAATTTTTCAAAATTTCAAAACTTTGAATTGTAAATCTTTAGAATTGAAGTGTTTTTAATTTAAGAAATTTTCAATTAAAAATTATGCAAGTTTTAAATTTTACAATCGAAAATTTTGTAATTTTCATGCTTTTCAATCAAAATTTCTTCAATCTAGAAAACTTAGAATTTAAAACTGGACTTTTCATATTCAAAATCATCAAAATTTAACAATTTTCATTTATAAATCTTTGAAATTGAAGATTTTTTCATTGTAAAATTTCATAATTGAACTATTGACAGAAAATGTTGATAAGTTCGTTATCCAGCTATTTTGGATGAAAATTCAAAAAGTTAGAGCATTTTCAAAATTTTTGACATGTAATGCAACATAAAATGCAACTTTATGCATTGTCTAAGAATAATCAATTCTGTATTTTCAAAATTTAATAATTTTGAATTGTCAATCTTTAAAATGGTAGAGTTTTGATTTTAAAAATTTACAATTAAAAATTATGCATGTTTTCAGTTTTCAATTTCAAATTCGAAATAGCTTCAATTTGAAAGATTTAAAATTAAAAGTTTGAGTTTTGATCTTCAAAATCATCCAAATTTAAGAATTTTTATTCATAAATTTTCGAAATTCAACAGTTTTCAGTTGAAATTCTTCAAAAAAATAAAAGTTTAAATATTAAATGTTTAAAATTGATGAGCTTTTAATTTGGAAAATTTACAGTTAAAAGTTGTGCGATTTTCAAGTTTAAAAATTGAAAATTCTGTAATTTTGATGCTTTATATTTGAAATTTCTTCAACTTGGAAAATTTATAATTGCAAATTTGTGTTTTGATTTTGAAAATTATAAAAATCATCAAAATTTAAGAATTTTTATTTATACATCTTTGAAATTACATGATTACATAAAATAATAATAATAATTTCAAAAATGAACATAATTTTTCAAAATTCCAAAACTTTGAATTGTAAATAAATAATAAATAAATTTACAATTAAAAATTATGCATGTTTTCAGTTTTAAAATTAAAATCCAGTAATGTTGATATGTTAAATTTGAAATTTGCTTAATTTGGAAGATTTAGAATTGAACGATTGACTATTTATCTTAAAAATCATCCAAATTTAAGAAGTTTTATTCACACATCTTTCAAGTTAAAAAATTTTCAATTGTAACCGTTCAAATTACAAAACTTCAGATTGTAACTATTGAAATTCGAAGAGTTTTTAAATTTAAAAATTAACAATAAAACATTCTGCAATTTTTGTGATTAATTTCGAAATAGCTTCAATTTGGAAGATTTAGAATTGAAATTTTGAATTTTGATCTTCAAAATCATTCAAATTTCAAAACTTCAAATTGTAACTAATTAAAATTGAAGAGTTTTTAAATTTAAAAATTAACAATAAAAAGAATTCGAAATTGAACAGTTTTCAACTGAAACTATTCAAAAAAATAAAATTTTAAATATTAAATGTTTAGAATTGATAAGATTTTAATTTTGAAAATGTACAGTTAAAAATTGTGCGAGTTTTAAGTTTTACAATTGAAAATTCTGTAATTTTGATGCTTCATATTCGAAATTTCTTCAATTCGGAAGATTTAGAATTGAAAACTTGACTCTTGATCTTCTAAAACATCAAAATTAAAGAATTTTTATTTATAAATCTTTAAAATTCAAGCGTTTTTATTTCTGAAAAAATAAATAAAAACTTATACAAGTTTTAGGTTTTATGATTAAAAATGCCTTAATTTTGATAATTTACACCCGACATTTCTTTAATTTGGAAGATTGAGAATTAAAAATTTGAGTTCTGATTTTCAAAATCATCTCATTTTCAGAATTTTATTTATTCATAATTAAAATTAAAGAATTTTCAATTTTTACTGATCAAATTTCAAAACTTCAAATTGTAACTAATTAAAATTGAAGAGTTTTTAAATTTAAAAATTAACAATAAAAAAAATTCGAAATTGAACAGTTTTCAACTGTAACTCTTCAAAAAAATAAAAGTTTAAATATTAAATGTTTAAAATTGATGAAATTTTAATTTTGAAAATTTGCAGTTAAAAATTGTGCGAGATTTAAGTTTTACAATTGAAAATTCTGTAATTTTGATGCTTCATGTTCGAAATTTCTTCAATTCGGAAGATTTAGAATTGAAAACTTGACTCTTGATCTTCTAAAACATCAAAATTTAAGAATTTTTATTTATAAATTAAAAAAATTCAAGCGTTTTTAATTCTCAAAAATTAAAAAATTATAGAAGGTTTAGGTTTTATAATTAAAAATACCTTAATTTTGATGATTTACACCCGACATTTCTTTATCTTGGAAGATTGAGAATTAAAAATTGTATTTCTGATTTTCAAAATCATAGAAATTTGAGAATTCTATTAATTCATGATTACAATTGAAGATTTTTTATTCGAAATCTTCAGAATTAGCAATTTTTTAATTTTAAACATCTGCAAAATGGATAAATTTGGAAAATTGAAATTAGATTTATTTGACCGTTTTTATTAGATTAATTTTTTATTGGATAATAACGCTACTTAATTCATTTATTAACTCAATAATTAGGCAATAAAAAAAAGATAAGCGCGCTACATGTTAGTCTTTAATAATGCTAAATTTTACAAGCTGGAAAGGCTATCGATATCAAATTATTTATTTTTGACGGTTCACTGTGTTTTAAAAATTTTTTAAAATTTTGAATTGTGTTTAATCTTGAAACTTTGCTCAATTAATATGGGGTTTCATTCTGATTTTTATGGTCGAAAAATATTTGAAAAGTTAAGGGGTAGTATATATGGAAAGAATTTTCTCTATAGAAAAATTTTTTATTTTTTTAATTTGTTATTAACAAAAACTGTAGTTAAAACTGAATTAATACCCAAAACTTAAAAATTATTTATTTAAATTATCACAAATAACATATATGCAACAAGAGTTTTCGAACCCTAAATTTGAAACATAGGAAATTCCTGTTCCATTTTTCTTCTCTGAATCGAAAAATCATTTCAACCCCTTCTTTCAGCCACTCTCACTAGTAGTTGTGAAAAATCCATTTTTCTATAAATAATAGAGAGTGTCAATTTTCTTGTACCTTGACCTTAAAGTAATATCATATTTTTATTCCAAGATATTACTTTCTATTTTTTATTAGTTTGATGCTTGTGGAAAATTCATGCAGGGGAAATAATATATATTTTCACCTGTTGAACGTTTCCCAGTATCTCTTTAAATTCAAGTTTTATGACAGAAAACTTTCATATTTTTATGGTGTTAGCTTCTTCGAAGCAAGCCTGTGAATATCGATTCGAAAAGAGCTGTCCTTGAACCACAATGTCAGTATTTTCAAAATGGAATTACATTTTCTTTCAAATCGATATTGAAAACAAAATTTCATATACATATGTGAATACAATTAATAAGAAAATACAATGTGTATATAACAATTATAATTTGTATAATCACAACAAATAATTATTTGTTACTGATTGGTCATTTTTAAAACAATTTTAAAGGTAAAATTACCTGATTAATTTTGAGAAAAAGAAAATGCTATTTGCAATAAATTCTATATTTTCAATATTTGTGATTGCAAGTGAAAAATTCCGAGTTAGAAAAGAAATGGGTTAAATCAATATTGTGCCAATGAAGAATTGATAAACTTTCAGTTAATTAAATTCAGTATGGTATTGAATATTCAGATGATTATTCCAGAAATATGGTGCACTGCAGAAAATCTTGTACATACATATATGTGTGTATTGAGCGAAAAAGAAGAAGCGCAACTCGAGTATTCGAACAAACGATAACCACGCGGGTATAATATTTTCTCGGTTGTCTCCGCAGATAAAAACCAGTTATCTTTTCCTTTCCTTCTCTCCTTCTATCACCTTTTTTAGTTGATTGGAAGCAGGTTGCTCTATTTTTCTTTATATGAAAAAAAATTTAATCGTTGTACATAAACACCAAATCATCCACAAAATGATCATTCTTACCGATTGCGAATATATGGCATTAGAATTTTTCATGGAGTTTTTCAGAGCTTCAACTTAGTTAAGAACGTTATAAAAAATTATTCTTGGACGAACGGTGTCCGTTCGTCCGTCGTTAGAGGAAGTGAGAAAATGGGAAGGGAGAAGAAACACGTTGAAGTAAGAGGAAGTTAGGGAACGGGACGGGAGAGGAGAGGAAATAGGGGGCAGTGAGAGAAAGTAAGAGAACGGTAAGAGCGGGTAAGTAGGGAAAGTGAGGGGTAGCAAGGGTATGAAAAAAGAGGGGTGGGAGAACAATCAATATAATTTAAAGGGAATGTATGGAAAGGGAGAAGAACTGAGGGGAGTGGACGTAGGACATGAGGAAAAGTGAGGGAAAGTAGGGAAAGGGTGAGAAGTGACATAAAGTAGAGGCAGGGAGGAGGAGCGAGGGATAATACGCGAAGGGAGGGGAAGTGAGAGAAGGGAGCGGCGGGAAGTAGGAGAAGTAAGGGAATGTGAAGGGAAGGGATGTAAATGGAAAAGAGGGAAATTGAGGGAATGTGAAAAGAGGGGAAGTGGTGAAATACGAAGGGATAAGTAGGGGGAAGTAGTGGTAGTGGTGGGGGGTAAAGTGATGAAAAGTAGGGGAAATGTAGAAAAGTATGGAAAAGTTTGAGAATGTAAGGGAAAATGAGGGATGGGACACGACAGGAAGTAGGGGAAGTAGAAAAAATTAGGAGGAGCTTAGGAGGTGGGAGAGAAGAAGAGGGAAGTGAGGGAATTTAAAGGAAGGGAAAGTATAGGGAGAAGAAAGGATTGGAGGGAGGAGGAGGGATGGATAGTAGGGGTTAATGGAAGGAGCAGTAGATGCGGTGAACATTTAGGAAGGGGAGTTTAGAGAAGTAGAGGATGTCGAAGTAGACGAGGGGAAGTAGGACATGGGAGGGAAGTGAGGAGAGGATAGTGTAGCAAGGAGAGAGGGGAAGGCAAATCAAGTTAGGGGGGAGAAGTAGGGGGAAGTTAGAGAAAGTGAGAAAATGGGAAGGGAGAAGAAGCATGTTGAAGTAAGAGGAAGTTAGGAAATCGGACAGAAGAGAAGGGGAAATAGGGGACAGTGAGAGAAAGTAAGAGAACGGTAAGAGCAGGTAAGTAGGGAAAGTGAGGGGAAACAAGGGTATGGAAAGAGAGGGGAGGGAGAACAATCAATATTATTTGAAGGGAAAGTATGGAAAGGGAGAAGAACTAAGGGGAGTGAACGTAAGTTTCTTTTTTAGGATTTACTAGCCACGGGCAGAAACCCTCATAGTGTCGGTCAGTTGTGCGTTCGTCCGTCGTAGGAAAAGGGAGAGAAGTGACAGAAAGTATAGAAAGAGAGGGGAGGAAGAAAAAATACGCGAAGTAAGGGGAAGTAAGAGAAGGGAGCGGCAGGAAGTAGGGGAAGTAAGGGATTGTAAAGGGAGGGGATGTAAATCGAAGTGAGGGAAAGTGAGGGAATGTGAAAAGAGGGGAAGTGGTGAAATACGAAGGGATAACTAGGGGGAAGTAGGAGTAGTGGTGAGAGGGAAATTATGGAAAGTACGGAAAATTTAGGAAAGTATGGGAAAAATTAAGAAAGTAAGGGAAAATAAGGGAAGGGACACGAGAGGAAGTAAAGGAAGCAGAAAAAGGTAGGAGAAGCTTAGGGGGTGGGAGTGAAGATGGGGGAATTTGAAGTGAGGGAAAGTAGAGGGAGAAGGAGGGATTAGAGGGAGAAGGAGGGATCAGAGGAAGAAGGAGGGATTAGAGGGTGAAGGAGAAATGGACAGTAGGGGGTAATGGAAGGGGTAGTAGGTAGTAGGTAGTAGGTGCGGCGGAAATTAGGGAAGGGGAGTTGAGAGAAGTAGAGGATATCAAAGTAGACCAGGGGGTGTAGGACATGGGAGGAAACTGTAAAGATGGTAAGATGGCGAGGGGAAGAAGAATGAGGAAGTTAGGGAATGTGAAGGAAGGAGAAGTTGAAGAAAATTAGAGGAAGTGAGTGAATGGGAATGGAGGAGAAGCACGGTGAAGTGAGAGGGAGGTAGGAAATGGAACGGGTGGACAAGGGAAATAGGGGGCATTGAGAGGAAGTAAGGGAATGGTAAGGGTGGGGAAGTAGGGGAAGTGAAGTGAAACGAGAGAATAGACGGGAGGAAAATGAGAAGAATTCATACAATTGTAATGGAAAGTATGAGAAGGGAGAGGAACTGAGGGGAGTGGACGTATGAGTAAATATAGTGATGAAAGGGAATGTATTAGGCGGAAGTTGGGAAGGGAACCTTTATTAATTTATTGAGAGCAGTTGATCTATTTTTTTCCATACAAACGAATAAAATTATTATACAGCAACACAAAATAATTCCCAATGATAATTCTTATCGATTATGAATATGCAACGTCAGTATTTTTCCTGGATTTTTCCAGAGCTTCAACTTAATGGAAAAAGTAATGAAGAATTGTAATCACAGAAAAGAGATAGTAACAATTTATGAAGCTAAAAGAACGTTTTAAAAGCTCGTTTTTTCCCTCACGAGGGAAAGTGACGATAAGTGAGGAAGGGGAAGTGTGGGAATCGAGGTGATAACAGGAGAGAAACAAAAAGTAGAGGTGGAAATGGAAACCAAGGGAAAGTATGGGAAAGGGGAGGACGTAGGATAAAGAAGGGGAGAAAAGTAGTGGAGGGGAAAGTAAATGGAAGTAAGAAAAGGTGAGAGAATGGGAGGGAAGAGAGGGTAAGTAATGGAATTAGAAGGTATGAGTGGGTGAGGAATAGGGGTAGTAGTAAGAGAGGTAGTGAGGATTGGGGAAGTAATGGTAAGTAGGAAAATTGTGAGAAAGTAGGGGAAGTGTGGGCAAGTGAGGGCAAGTAGGAGAAGTAGGAGTGGGTAGGGGTGGCGATGGTGATGCGAGAGGAAGTTATGGAAGGAAGTGAGAAGAAGTAGAGGATGTCGAAGTAGGACAGACGGTGGAAATGAGAGAGAAGTGAGGAGAGAAGAGATGCAGTGAGAGGACGGAGTCGATGAAGGAAGGGAGATGAGGGTAGAGAAGGGAAATTAAAAGAAAGTGAGGGAATGGGAAAGAAATGAAAGTAGGTGAAAGTGAGGGGATGGGAGTGTGGGAAGTAGTTGAAAGTATCAGGAAGTGAGAAAATGGTACAGTAGATGCTGTCGAAATAAGAAAGGGGATAAGGATATTACAGGTAAGTTGGATAGAGAAGGGGAAGTAGGATAATGGGTTGGAAGGAGGGTGGGTATAGAGAGGAAGAAGGATAAAGAAGTGAGGGAAAGTAGGGGGTAGCGATAGGGAGTCAGGAAATGGGAATAAAGGGGAAGTAGGGGTAAGTGAGGGAATAAGAGGGAAGTAGTGGGTAGTTAGAAAAAATGATGGAATTATGGGGGGGGCGCAGTAGGGGAGACCGAGAGGAAGCGAGGGAATAAGAAGGTAGGGAAAGGGTGCTGAAGTAGGGGACGATGGAAGGGAAAGTAAGGGAGGGGAAATGGAGGATGTGGAAGTAGGGAGAGTAGGGTTGGGGGAGTAAGATGTGAGAGAGTAAGTTAGGAGAAGGGAGGGGAAGTAGTAGTAGGAAGGAATAGAGGAAGGGGTAGGAAAAGTGAGAAGTGAGAGAAGGGATAGCTTCTACCTAATTAACGTCTTGATAGGCGACAAAAACCTTTTTTGTAGGCGCACGGCGTCTACTTTTATTATTTTATTCTATTTTCATGATTTTAATTTCAATAATGTATACGAATACATAATTGAGGTAAAAGGAGTAAAGATATTTTTGAAATAAAAGACTTGGACAATTTTTCCTGGAAAAAAATTTTTCCGTTTAACTTTTATGATGTAAGTTAGTACATTTTTCATATCTTCTTCTTTTAGTACATATGTATATGCGACTCTATAACGAGGTTGCATTGCTCGTAACTTTTTAAAAGCATAGTCAAGTTGATAAGAAAGTTTTTTTGCAACGCTGAGACAGAAATGTCAATTTCAAAAACACCCAAGGGGCTCTATCAGCTTTCACAAGAAGAAGGATGTGTTTGCTTGAGTTCATAACAAGAGACTAAACTAAACTATTCAGACTTTGTACGTTTGAATGCCTCAGGCAGCGTCTGAGAATATGAATATTTATACGTTTAAATTAGCTGCAGAAAACATAGTATTTTCTTAATTAGTATTATCTCAATTGGTATTAGTATATTAATACGTTTCTTGCTTTTAAAAAACTGCAAATTGAAGCACTTAAAGTGGAATTTTTTTTTTAATTTTAAACTTTTACAATTGACGCTTAACAAAGTTTAATTTAGGAATTTTGTATTCGCCCAATAATTTACAAGTGTAAAACTTGAATTAAACATAATTAAACTGAAAAATTTAACTTAAATTATACAAATACCAAATTTGCTTTTCGCCAGCTCAATAAAAATGTTAAAAGAATAAATTGGAATGCATTATTTTGAAATGTTCAAAAGAAAAGAAGTGCATCTTCACATTCAGAAAAAATTGAGGACCAAAATTTCATTCTTTATAACTAAATAAAAATGTTAAAAATGGAAAATTTCCCATTTTCAAATCAGAATAAAAATTCTTCCCTTCAACATAATAAAAATGTTAAAATAAAAAACTGGTCTTCTCAAATTCAGAAAAAATAACCAAAATGTCGTTTCTTTCAAGTCAATAAAAATGATAAAAACAAAAAATGGCCACTTCCAATTCAGATAATATTTAAAACCGAAATTTCTTCCCTTCCACCTCAATAAAAATCTCGAAAATAAAAAATTATCCTTCTTCCAATTCATAAATCATTGAAAACCAAAATTTTCTTCATTCCAACTCGATAAAAATCTTTAAAATACAAAATGTCCCTCTGCCAATTCAACAAAAATTAGAAAAAAAATTTGATACCAATATTTCGACCCTATCTTTTAAAATGGAAATTGTGAAATTCAGTCGTTTTTTATACATACATTTTTTAAGTTGAATTTTTTTAAGACGCTTCAAATGATCAATTGTTAAATTGTTATTTTTACATAAAAATTCAAAACTTCAATTAAAGATTCCAAATGTTAAAAATGGCGTGATTAAAATTGTAACTTCAGGAAGGAACTGCGATCTGACCGAGTCAAACCAACCCCGTATTCAGATTCAGCGACCACAAAAACGTAAAGAAATTTTTGTCTCGTCTGGTGGAAAAGACCTTTTGTTTTTTTCATGTTTTTTCGTGTGCCTGTGCAAACTGTACAGGGACGCGAAAATACAAAAAAGTCTTGTCCACCAGACGAGAAAAACATTTTTATTCGTTTTTAGGGTCGCTGAATCCTAATCCGGGGTTGTTTTGACTCGGTCAGATAGCACTTCTATAATAACCTCAAAAAAGTGAAAAAAAAAAGTTTCAATTTTCATCAGTTTTTTGAAGTTAGTAATAAAATGCTATCTGATCGAGACAAACCAACCCCGGATTCGGATTCAGCGACCCCAAAAACGTATAGAAATGTTTTCGTCGTCTGGTGGACAAGACCTTTTTTTTCGTGTGTCTGTGTCATGAACCTATTGATTTAAAATTATTTTGTAAAAATCTGTAAATTTTTTAATTTTGAACATATTCAAAATCGTCTTGTAATCTAAATTATTGTTCAATTTTAGGTATTTGGGATACCTACATAATATGTAAATTATTCCGCATCATCTATAATCCTCTGGATTACAAGTTAATTACTTGGATTACTTTGATTACTTCGAATTATCTGTATTAAAAGTAGATTACGCTGGAACATAATTAATTTTTGATTTTATATATTACCGATTACTGGTCAAATAATTTTCTGGACGAACGAGAAAAAATCTGCCTCGGCCCGGATTTCAACCGGAAACGCCACTATTCACGAGTGGAGCGTTAACCAATCACGCCACCGGGGCTTCAGCA
>CAKNYM010050765.1:173158-267086 GCA_932195095.1 Andricus curvator | reverse complement strand
GGACGCGCTACGTAGTGGTGATAGGAAACCCACCGAGTAGATATAATATCATTAACAATTTTTTTTCTTATTCAAGAAATTGAAAAAAAACTTCCGTACAGTTATTATACTAATTCAAGACATATTTTATTGCATTTCTAAATCTTTAAAACAGAGGCACAATTAAAAAGTAAAATAAAAAATCTCCCTGCTGCGTTGGCACATTGCCATCGCGCCTGGCACAGAACTTTTAAAATTGAAGTTCAAGTCATAGACAACTGTAATTTGGTATAGGACCATTAAGCCATTTCCCTTTCAGGGTAAGCGTGACACTACCCGATTCGGGTAGTGTTTCTAGGTGGATAGTTTTCTTGTAGTTATAAATAACTACAAGTGTGGGCTCACCACACCCATGATATGCCAACAGCACGCAGTTTCTCGAATGGTCACCCATCCAAGTACTAACCGCGCCCAACGCTGCTTAACTTCAGTGATCTGACGAGAACTGGTTTTTTCTGGTTTTTTCCTTTGGCTTTAAGGAACATATTCTCATCACATATATCGTGCTTCGCATTCGAATTTGTCCAAAATCTGAACTTTTCTACATTACGTTCAACACTTTTATATCAAATGTACATTACATTTATTTACGTACCTCGGCATGGAATTGCTTATTCAGATATTGCAAAATAAAGTACAACTTTAATTTATCATGAGTAATTTAATATGTGTTTCTTATTTTGCATTAAATTTTATTCTCAGCTACCCTGAAAAATGTATAATTTTAATACATTTATATTATTACAATTCATGATATGCCTTGGTATTGCAACATACATATTTTCATTGTCTTGTTTTTATGATTGAAAAAAAGTGCGCATAAAATAAGAAAAAAAAACAATTTTATTATTAAACATTTTATTGCATCTTGTGTCGTTTTTCTAAAAAATTAATTTATTTATTTTTAATGTTATTTTGCACGATTAGAACAAAAATTACGCATCCTATCAAAAAATAATTCAGTACAAATTTGTAGCTTTTTTTTAGGTAAACAAATTTTGTTGATTTATTTTTTTCGTATCTTGTGTCGTTTGTCTAAAAATTCAATTTTTCTATTTTGGGTGCAGTTTTTTACGAATAAAACAAAAACCACGCGTCCTTTCGAAAAGTGTTTTTGTAACAAATTTGTAGATATTTTTTGAATACACAATTTTTGCTGATTCATCTTTTTTCGTATCTTGTACAGTTTGACCGCAAAATGGAATTTTTGATTTTTCATTATTCCTCTGACATTTCTTCATATTGTGCGTTGTTTGGCTTAAAATGTTCATTTTCGTTTGTCTTTTGGAATTTTGTGAATGCTATAACTCCGGTAATTTTTTTTTGTTATCAAAAAAAGTCATTAGGATAAATTGTTTGTCTTTTTTAGGTACTACTAATAACCTACATAGAATTGTTAAATCTTGAAAAAAGTAGTCTCAAAAATTTTTAAAATGCACTCACTTTTTGAATTTTTATCCAAAATGGCTGGCTAACGAACTTGACCTTAATTTTAGGACACTTCAAGAGTATACGAAAGCCCAATTCAATATGTCAATTCTTTCGAAAGTTATCGTGCTAACAAACTAAAAATCTACAGACAAACACACAGACAAACAGACTGACACATTCGTAAAAACCTGTTTTTCCGATTCAGGGGGTCTCAAAACGTGGAAATTTGACAAAAACGGTGGAGGGGAGGGTCAAATTTGACAAAAATCTAATACCTTCTGTGATAAGAATGTAAAAAAGTCATGGATTTTATTATTTGACAAAAAATTTTGCTCCAGCTGGAACCTTTTATATAATGGCAGCTGCACGTTATATCTAAGAGCCTCAAGATTATTAAATAAAATAGATCAAAATAAGTTAAAAATTAAGCTGTCCAGCCATTTTTGTCCAAAAACAGTGCTTTTTGTCACACTGTAAAACGCGTCGAGATGATACATACGTGCGAATACACGAGCTGCGTGGCCGAAACTAAACCTTCATTTTTTAATGATGATTTATTTTAAATAATTATTTTGGTAATTAGCATATTCATACTGCAAAAGTAAACTACCTTTTCGAACAGGTTTCGCGCTGTAAGTTTTTTGTTGCTCAAAATTCGCTCGACTCTCCATGAGCTTAAAGATATGAATGCGATCCATGCGAAATTTCTCAGGGAACAATTTATAAAATTTCTTTAAACAAACATGTTCGTATTTTATTCACCGCAAAAGTCATAGTACATCATACAGGATATTTTCTGTAAATTTCACCAAACAATTTCCGTAGTGGCTATTAGCCTTCCCGCGCCGGCAAAGAGCCTTTTGCCGAATGCGAAATTCCGAAAAGTATGTAGCTATGTATTTTTATGCACTTATTACGAATATAATCATAAAAATTGCCATAAATATAATTTTCAAAGTCTAAACTTGAAAAAAAAACTTTTTAAAAAAGAAAAATGTTATATTTAGAAAATTTATTTTTTACGGTTTTTTACGGTATATTTTCAAGTTTATACACTGTCGGTATTTTGTTAGTTTTTGTCTTTTGACGACTCGGATGGAACGTTTTATGTATATATCACACTTTACCAAATAATGAAATCGATAATTATTCATTCTAATCATGAACAATCCTCGTACTTTAAGCGAATATTTGGTTATGTTTAACGAAGCGCCTATTCACAACGAAAATATTTGTTCTGAGCTCACCGAATTTTCATCAGAAACGAGTGTTGAAAGATAATTGTTTTTAACACAATTTTTATCAGTTTTGACCTTGAAAATTATATTCTCAGGTATTAACATTAACCTTCAGACCGTTCTTTGCCTGCGACGGCAGTGTAGCCTCCACGAACATTCGGATCTTATTTTAGAAGGTTATGATTAAAGGTTATATTTTTCCTTATATAATATAATTATTAGAATTCTTTTAATTTTATTTACATACTATTTACACGCATGCAGGAAATATATATTCATCTAAATTATAGTTATATTATTATATTCACCAATATAGTTCAGGATAACGGCCAAGGATAAGAGCAGAGTACAGACAATCCTCATCCTTTCTAAGTAGAAGACAAACTGATTAATGTATTAATTAGGAATTTAATTACCAATATACCTAATAAATATTCCACTGAATCACTAGCTTATGCAATCTATATTATAGTCTTTATCTCTTATAGTAAAGGCGTCAACCTTGTCCTTCTGAGATATTTACATTTGATAAGAGTCAGTTTCAACGAAAAAAATTTGGTTACACATTTCTCTGAAACTGATGTCATAGAAAACTTCTCTAGTAATAAAGATACGATTTTCTTGCAAAGAAAAAAATATGCGGAATGTAATTCTCTACAAAAATGTATATATAAAAATCCAAATGATCAATTTTGATTTTTATTCGCCAGGGGCCAACTCCGCCGCGCGAGAATGAATCTACGTCTTGTTCTTGCATGGGGAGTCCTATATAATATAATTTATAAAATTGCATTATTTCAAAAGAATGAAAACTCAACTGGGCCCGACTAACGTGCCCTTATATATCTTGAACCATTTTCAAACATTTCAACAAATCATATTCATTTTTCTAAGTATAAAGAATAAATATAATTTATTATTGAAAAATAAGCAATTAATATAGAATAAAAAAATGTTCATTACTTAACATGTTTACTAACATAATTTGAGGAGATTTAATGGAAGATAAATAGAAAAATATATCAAAAGGTTTCAAGGTTGGTGTGGGGGGCACTTAAGAATGCAGTATATATGTAGGGGCGTACTTTTCCTTAACCCAGCCTTCTTTTACCATCGCTTCTGTTTTGACCCATCAAAAATTCTGATGAAAAATCGAAAATATACATTTTGAACCAAAATTTTCAGTGATTGATTTAAGGGATTTCAAAAAAATATGTTCTAATTTTTACAATTGTAGGTCACACGAAAACCGGGAGTTTTTTCAAGTTGAAAAATATATTAGTTATTTATTGTTTTAACTTTTTTATTTTCAAAAAATATGTTTTTAGTTTTTTATATGGTTATTTTTGTGCATTTAATAATACGCACGCATATGTTACGAAAGGTGAAAAGAGAAATTTTTAGAGGAAAAAAACTGTTCGTATACATACACATATCTTAGGGTAACTAAAATAAAATAATGATAAGGAATACAATTTTTACTTTATTTTACATCAATTTAATAGAGTTAAACATATTATAGAAAATGTCGCATTTTTTACACACTCTAATCGAGCGCGAAGTGCTAGGCAAGCGATGAGAATGTATTCATGAAAGCCAAAGGAGCTTCAATAAAAGCAAGATGGCCGTTTTAATCAAGAAAAAAAATCCAAGGTTTTTCCCGGCCGTTAAGCTACGAAATTAAAACTTGTATTCTTTTATAAATTGAACAGTTTAAATATTCCTGGCTAAAATATAAGTCAAAGCTACGTTATCATATTCGGTACTCTAGAATAAAGAATAAATCAATAAATTTGTGAATTTTGCAAATTATATCACTTTAAGCAATTCTAAGTTCGAAAAATTAAACGAGTAATTATTTGTTGATTGGTGCGTTTGAAATGAAATTTTCTTAATCCAAATAAGTTTAGGATTATGCATTGTGAACTCAATGGTTTCATAATTGAAGAAGTTAACAAGTGATCTTAACCTAAAAAAAGTTGAAATCAATCTTTTTTTAAATGGCACAATATTAAGTGATATGAGCTTTGTGATATTTAAAGTAATTTGATAGAATTTTTTTGACATTTGTGAAATGTAAACAAATCTAATTGTAAATGTGGAAAGTTGTTTTTGAACTTTAATTTTTAAAGGTCTATGCACAAACGCAGGTTAAACATAAAGAACGAGCGCAAAGCGCCAGATTTGACTGACGCGCGCGTCTTTTGAAATTTATTAACGGTGTGAAGAATTGTGGTTCAAACACGTGATACTGTATAATTCTTTGTGATTAGTTCTTTGGAGGATACTGGACATTCCGCGATTTCTTCTGTGGTCAATTCTTCAACCGCACCGCTATTCATATTTATTTTCGCCCGTGTTGACAGCCCAAAAACAGGTTTAAATATTGCTCGAAGATTCGTGTGTCTGCTTGGTGATTTTTCCAATATTGCACAAACGTCGCCGTTGGACGTTGATAATACAATTTGTTCTTCAGTTGGCATGGGATTGAGGATACTAGTTCTTGTTTTCAAATAAATTGGTTTATCGGAAGGAAAAACGTATATTCGGAGTTCGAATATCCGATTCGGATTATTGTGGGGAATAAGTCGAATAAATGCAAGATCCTCAAATCTATATCCAAGTACTTTTGGAAAAGTTTTCCTGAGAGTAGAAGACCTGGACCTGTCACGAAGAGGTGGCTCGGCAGCTGGTGGAGACCCGGCAGAAGAATGAGGCAGGGCAAGAGAATTCGTCATGGCATGAGAAAGAGACGTGTCTGGAGAATGTTTGCCAGGAGAAC
Organism: Andricus curvator; assembly: GCA_932195095.1. NCBI lineage: Eukaryota > Metazoa > Arthropoda > Insecta > Hymenoptera > Cynipidae > Andricus > Andricus curvator. The sequence goes on along the minus strand of CAKNYM010050765.1, from coordinate 261,596 downwards.
AAGAAGAAGAAGGTTCACAGCGATGGAAATCAGGATTAGGGCCACCATCAGGCAAACGCTCGGACTGTGAACTTAATACTGAAACACGAAATACAGGATTACATTTTTGTTTTAATTACACAATCGTATGTTGGTACATCACGAGTCGTAAATGAAGTTGTAATTGAGGGGCCCAATTCTATAAACGCCTATAATTTTTTCTCATTCAGCGGCTTGAGAAAATATTTTTTAAACAAATAGCTATATTTAAAGATTATTTAATTATTAAGAAAAAACAGAAACAGTAGACTTATAGGGAATTTTCTTCCTAGAGAAATCAACTATGATTAATTAAAATTCAATAATTTCTAAGAAATTGGTAAGAAGGGATATTAAGAAAAAATGTAATTTAGAAAAACATTATTTAAATATTCATTCTTCGTAAGTTTTAAACATTCTCAAGAGAAAATGTTTTTTTTTTTCATTACACATGGCCGATAATATAATTTTAATTTTTAAAGTCTTAGAAAACTTTGTTTGAACAGAAACCTGATTTTTGGCACGACAACTATTCTAAGAAAATTGTTGTATTTTCTTGATGCTTTTAAAAATTCTTGAAAAGCTTAGAAATTTTTGTCTAAATCTTCAAAAACCTTTCATTCATGCACAATTAAAAAAAGTTTCGCAAAGTCGTGAAAGTCTGGTAGTGGGATTCGCGTTAGGTGAGTTCAACCATTACATAAAAAATCTTTTGATTTCAATTAGACAGTTGAGGAAACAAGTAGCAGAGAACTTTCAAAGATTATTATGCTAATTTGACATACAAATCCAAAACAAAATTCTTGTTTGTTTCAAGTTGTATACAGAAAAAAATTAAAAAATTGAGAACTCTGAATAGGCATGTAAGTTTCTCCTTATAAACCAATTTGTACTGAATTGTTATTTTTTTTAGAATTGACGGCCATTTATGAATTGAAACTAACTACTTAAACAGGTTACATTGAATGTCAACATTTTTTGAATTTAAAAAAAATTAGTATCAAGCGATAATAAAATAAGATTCAAGTGCAAAAATAACAAAAATTACACCTTAAACCTTTCAAACTGAAATGAAAAATTTTTTTAATTGAAAATGTACGTTTGAGATGAAAAATGTTTTATCTAAAAGATTTAAGAATTACGCATTGTAAACTGAATGGTTTCATAAATGAAAATGTTAACAAGTGAACTTGACATTAAAAAAGTTGAAACCAGACTTTTTTTAAATGGCACAATATCAAATTATATGAAAGTTGTGATATTTGAAGTAATTTGATAGATTTTTTTTCAAACAGTCGTGAAATGACAAAAAATGTAATTGTAAATGTAAAAAGTTATTCTTGCATATTAATTTTAAAACGTCTATGCATAAACGCGGGGTGAGCATAAAGCCTGAGCGCAAAGCGCCAGATTTGACTGACGCGCGCGTTTTTATAATTTATTATCGGTGTGAATAATTGTGGTGTACATACGTAATACTGTATAGTTCTTGTTCATTAGTTCTTTGGAGGATACTGGACATTCCGCGATCTCTTCTGGGGTCAATTCTTCAACTGCGCCGCTATTAATGTTTATTTTTGCCCGTTTTGCCAGCCCTGAAACAAATGTAAATATTGCACGAAGAGTTGTGTGTTTGCTTGGTAATTTTTCCAATATTGCACAGACGTCGCCCTCGGACGTTGATAATACAATTTGTTCTCCGGTTGGCATGGGATTCAGGAAATGATTTCTTGTTCTCAATCGAATTGGTTTATCAGGTGGAAAAACGTATCTTCGGAGTTCCAAGATCCGATTCGCATTGTTGTGGGGAATAAGTCGAATAAATGCAAGATCTTCTAATCTATATCCAAGTACGTTTAGAAAAGTTTGCCTGAGAGCAGGAGACCTGGACCTGTCACGAAGAGGTTGTTCGGCAGGTGGTGGAAACCGGGCAGAATAACGAGGCGTGGCACGAGAAATATTCGTGTCTGGACAATGTCTGCCGGGAGAAGAAGAAGAAGGTCCACAGCGATGAACACCAGGATTAGAGCCACCATTACGCAAACGTTTAGACTGTGAACTTAATTCTGAAACAAGAAATACAGGATTAGATTTTGTTTTAAGTATCTACATAATTGTATGGTGGTTCATCACGAGTTGTAAGTGAGGTTGTAATTGAGGGGCCCAATTCTATAAACACCTGTAATTTTTCCTTATTTAACGCCCTTGGCCCATAGAAACTTCTAAAACAAATTCCATGTTTTAAAAGTATATATTCTTATAGAAAATTAAATTCTACATCTTTTTTTTTTGGCAAAAAAGTTGTAGCTTCTGTCGCTTCCGCAGTTAATATACAAATACAAATTTTTGTTTTTGCCCCAAGAATGTAAAAACAATTGACAGCAGTTGACGTTTCGTACCTCAAGTCCGAAGGAAACGATACCTTCTGTCAGAGTACCTTTCACACTGCTAAGGTTAATTTTTGTTGCAGGGAAATTGCACCCTGAAATTAGCGCCAGATTCACACTTTGTTTCTTCTGTGTTGTTCGATTAAAAGTTATAAATTTTCACCTGAAAAAATGTATAAATGATACATTCATACCATCAAGCTCATGGGGAGTTGAGCGAATTTTTAGCGACCAAAAACGATCAGCGTGAAAGCTTTTCATAAAGGTATAAATACATCATCGCATGATCATCAAGAAGTCATTGGAAAGAAATTTTCAGTTTATTCTGGCGAAAAAATTGTGACGATTCATTCAGACATTTACAAAATGTGTATTTGTATTCAAAAATGATTTAAATAGATAAAAGTGACAATATAATTTTACTTATTCATAATCGTACATTAATTTGTCTCGTATTGTATGCAAAACCCATGAATTTCAACAACTAATCATTAGAAATTACGAAAAATTACTCTTATTCGTGAATTTGTATATAATATCATCAACAATTTTTTTCCTGATTCAGCATATTAAAAGTTGCTTCCGTATAGTTATTATACTTACTCAAGACACATTTCACTCTATTTTAAATCTTTATAAAACAGTATCATTTAAAGTTCCAGTGTAAAGAACATTTGGTCGACATTACGTAGAAGGTCTACAACGTTTTCTTGTTGTGCTGATAGGCAGGAAATTGAAATGGAAGACGCTGAACAAATAACAGAAGAGAATAAAATAGAAAAGTAAACAAAATTCAAAGAAAAAGGAGAAACTGAGATTGCGGAAATAGAAAAATTAACCGACGATTGTCTCATGGAGATTTTTCAGCATCTGAAAACGATAGATGTCAAAATCCATATAGAAAGAGTTTGTAAAAGGTGGCAAAATGTGAGCGAAAAATCGTGGAATAATTTTCAACCCTCGATTTCTCAGCCAAAACTTGGGGACTAGACGAAAATAAGTCAATTGATCAACGATTGATGAGAAGCATGGATTTACATAAAATTATAAGACTCTCTGGAAAGTATTTAAATTACTGAGAAATGAAATTGATAGTTCTTTCACCGTGATTTTCCTCCAATTCAAAACTTCAAGACTGTCTGCCAGATACGTCATGTCATTCCACTTGCCACTTCCGGATTTAGCGATCGGCTTTAATTCGCCAGTATTTGTTATGTGTAATCACATACATCTAATGCACGAGAGGGCAAGGATGAATGTAATCATCGACATGAACGACATTAGTGAGAATATCTTTATATAGGTACCCTCAACCGTTTAGCCAGCTCTTCCTAGAAATTAATTAATTATTAATCCTGATAATGTATCAAATTCTTGGTTGCCCAACAATGGTTTTACCAAGAGCATATATTGAATGAAAAAAATAAAAAAGTCATGGATTTTATTATTTAACATAAAATTTTGCGTCAGCTGTAATCTTTTATAATGACAGCTGCAAGCTATGTATAAAAGTCTTAAGATTAAAAAACAAATACATCAACATAAGTGGAACATGAAACTGTCCAGCCATTTTTGTCCAAAAACTTTGCTTTTTCTCAAACTGTGGAACGCGTCGAGATGATACATACGTGCGAATAAACGAATCGCGTAGCCGAAACTCACATTCTTTATTTCCTAATGATGATTTATCTTAAATAATTATTTTTGTAGAAAGCATATTCACACTGAAAAAGTGAACTACCGTTTTGAACAACTTTCCCGCTTAATGTTTTTTGTTTCTCAAAATTCGCTCAACTTCCCATGAGCCTAAAGATATAGATGCATGATTCATGCAATGTCTAAGGGAACAATTTATAACATTTGTTTAAAAAACATATTTATATTTTGTTCACTCTTATCAGTCGTAGTACATCATACAGAATATTTTCTGTAAATTTCATCAAACAATTTACGTATAGTGGCTAGCCTGCCGGCAAATAATGACTTACATACATTTATTATTGCGTCTCATTCGATAAGATTTTATACCACATGACAAGTGATAACGAAATCATTTCACTATATCTGTTCGACTTGTTCAGCGTGTTTCAGATAGCGGTTTTACTGTATTTTACTGCATAATTCCAAAAAGTCAACAGCTTTAATACTAGATTTTGCAGAATGATTTATAGCAGGATTTAAACTGTGAGGAGAGCAAGGAACATAAAATGGTCTCGGGTTAAAGTCTAGTATTCTCTTCTGAATACCTTTATGTTTACCTTTTATGTTAGTACCGTTATTGTAGCTTTGACCTCAAAAATCCTAAACGCTTGAGCCATATTTCTAATTCATTTAATTGAACCTTCCCCAATTTAAAAATGTCTAATACAATGTTCTAAGCAATTTTTCGGCTCTGTGTGTGGATGTGTGTGTGTGTGGATGCGTGTGTATATGGATGTCAAACTTTTTTGTGTACACGATAACTAGAAAACGGTTTCAACTAAATTGATCAAAGTTGAAGGGCTTATTTTCCTCACTAATATGTTGAAACTGACTGAAGGATTTCTAAAAATATTTATTGAATTTTTGTTAGCACTTAATAATATTTTTAAAATCGGTTTTTTATAGTAAAACTTTTTTCATTAGCATAATTTAAAGTCGATGCAAAAATATAAAAGATGTGTTGATTGGAGTCGAATCGTTTGTCCTATAATATCAATACATTCTATTGAAGAATAAGGAAGCTATGATAATGCATAATATTTGAAAATACGGTTTTTTACAGTAAAAATTTTTTCTTCAACATAATTAAAAGTTGATGCAAAAATATAAAAGATTCCTTGGTTCGAGACGAATCGATTGACCTACAATATTAATACATTTTACTAAAAAGTAGGAAAGGTATGGTAATTTATATATTTTTTAAATCATTTTTCATAGTAAAAATGTTCTCATCCTCATAATTTAAAGTTGATGCAAGAATATAAAAGATGTGTTGATTCGAGTATAAAGCTGGGAAAGGGATAGGGTGCGACAACACTTTTCCCATCCCTTTTCCAGCTCGAAAAAATATCATTTCGAATACAAAATTTGATTTGTCTGATTTGGCTTTGTGTTAAAAAATTTTTTTGTATTATTTTGTAGTTTTGCATTTTTTGTATATTAAATTGATCAAAATGAAGACTTTGGTTAGTCTATACAGTTATAAATACAAACAAAGTGGAAACACTCGAGATCGAATTCACAGGTAGTCTTATCAGTGACTTGATGAAACCGAGAAACGACTCGCGTATCTCGCACTCTTTGTCTTTATTTATTTCAACAAATAGGACGACAAATGTCATTTGTTCAACGCGAATTTTGTCAGGTGTATAATCAAGGATAATTGATAAATATTTTTCCGGTTTTATCAATTTTATAAAGGGTGACACAGTTTCATCCACGATTAAAGTTATTATTTTATTTTTAATTAAAAACTACATGTACACTACCAGCTATATAGTATAGTTTCACATAGAATTCTTTGAAATTAAAAAAAAAACTTCAAATGGTTTGTTATTTGGAGCGAATTGAAGTTAGAAAAGAAGAAAATTGTACGCTGTGCGAAAATATTTATTTTCCTACTTATTTCAAAAACGAAGAAAGTTATAACTTTTCCCCAATAGGTAAAAAGATGCAAAAGAAAATTTCCTTTCAGATTATTTAGGAAATTGAAATTCAAAAACGTATTCAAATACTGCTACGGGCCTTCCCTCTCCTTGAGAAATCTAGTAATAATAATCCTCAATGCGACGTTGCAGAGTACTGCTTCTCAGCCGCTACGGCGGTAATTCACTCAGCCATCGAGGCCGAGAAGGCTGCCTTTATTTTAACATAAAGAACGTTAATTTCACGGTGATACATACATTCTCTTATATGTATGTATTCAGAAAGATTTAAACTCTTATATTCGATGTTTTCTGGTAAAATTCTATAGATATCCACACTACGAAAATTCATCATGTGCGCAAGTCTGACATGTTGCCATAAGACTCCATGTTTAATCCACCAACTTTATGAACAAATATTTCGAAAATTAGTTCGGTTAACCGAGCTGAAACTTTGCAAGGTGATGAAAGGATAATTGAAGTACATAATATTTTTAATTCAGCCAAAAAGAATAGAAAGTCGGTAACAATGCACATCCTTAAAAGCGATTGGCTCTCGACCGAACGAACAAAAAAATCACCGACGCCTTCTTTTATAAAAACTTGCGCGACCGATTTCGTTCTCTCTGTGAACAGAGAATATAACAAACATCTAAACTTACCATTTTTTTGTTCTACAATGGGTCGCATGTTTCTGGCACGTTCACATTCATGATATCAGTTTTTTTAATACGTTTTACAGATCAGGATATTTATTTTCATTCTTATTGAAATTATGTTTATACAACCTAGTAAGCACCATATCAGTTTGTCGTGCGATCAATTTTTCAAATACAGATTGATAACATTTCGTATTCAAAATACTAATTTTTCTACTGAAACATATTAGAGACTATTATGGAAGTATTAAACGTCCGTCCTTTAATATGAATAACTCAAATAGTTCCTCATTTTTCCGTGTTTTGTTACACAAGTATGCTAGACTTTCATTCATTTTTATCATTTATTTAAATAAGAAGTCTCTCAGGGCAGTTGTCATTTGGCATACAATCTTATCTAATGTCAACGTAGTAATTCTGATGTTACAGTAGTCGAATCTCAATGTAACATAATGTAACGGAATAATAAATGTGTGATTCATTATTTGTTTCATTTTTATTTACCGTAATGATGATGATTAATATTCATTATTATAAATACTACGGATATTATGATTATTAATTATTGTATTCTTTATAATTTATTATAAACAGCTTTTAATGGTATATGGATATATATTGTATATATTGATGCACTGATAAAATTTGAAAAAATAACGGTTTTTTTTCGAAGTGAAAAGTATATTTCAAGCACACTGAAGGTACTGTCAGCCATTTTAGTGTAAGATCATGTGGTTTAAGAGCTATTTTGTTAGTTTTCATTTTTTGACGCTTTGGATGGAACATTTTATGTATATATCACACTTTATCGAATAATAAAATCGACAATTGTTTATTCTAATTATGATCAATTCTCGTACTTCAAATGAATGTTCGGTTATGTTTAACGAAGTGCCTATTCACACCAAAAATATTTTTTCTACGCTTACCGAATTTTCATTATAAGAATATAAGAGATAATTTTTCTTTGTAGAAACATAATTTTTATCAGCTTTGATCTTGATAATAATATTTTCAGGCAATAAAATGAACCGTAAGACCGTTCTTTGCCGGCACCGGTAGCGTAGATTTCACCAACAATTTGAGGAATTGACAGAATTATTCCGAGTTGAAGTAAAAAAAATACAACAAAATTTGGTATTTGGTATAACGAGGTTTTGGATTATTTTTTTTGATTAGCAAAAGGTACAACTTTTTATCTGGAGAAAAAAGATGCGCAATTAGATTTCCTATAAGAATATATATACTTTTAAAATTAAACTTCCGATCAAAAATTCTGATTTGCCTATAGCTGAAAATGATATTTATCTCAATAATAGATATATTATATTATTATATTCACCTATAGAATTCAGGACAACGGCCAAGGATAGGAGCAGAGTACAGACTATCCTCATCTTTTCTAAGTAGAAGACAAACTGATTAATTTATTAATTAGAAATTTGATTAACAATGTGGCTTATAAATATTCAACTGCTTCATTAGGTTATACAATCTATACTGAAGTCGTTATCTCTTAGATTGAAGGCGTCAACCTTGTCCTTCTGAGATATTTACATCTGATAAGAGTCAATTTCAACGAAAACAATTTGTTTACACAATTCTTTAGAACTGATGTCATAGATTGAGGAGATTGTCATAGATTTGAGGAGATTTAATGGGAAATAAATAGAAAAACATATGCAAAGGTTTGAAGGTTGGGGTAGGGGGCACTTAAGAATGTAATATCTAGGGGCGTAATTTTCCTTGAAACAGAGCCTTCTTTTATAATCGGTTGTGTTTTCACCCATCAAAAATTCGAATGAAAAATCGACAATTTACATTTTGAACCAATATTTTCAGTTGTTGATTTAAGAGACTTTAAAAAAAAATGTTCTTATTTTTACAATCATGGTTCACACAAAAACCGGGAGTTTTTTCAGGTAGAAAATATTTTAATTATTTATTGTTTTACCTTTTTATTTTCAAAAAATATGTTTTCAGTTTTTTACATGGTTACTTTTTTTTTAATTTGATAATACGCACGCATATGTTACGAAAGGTAAAATGGGACATTTTTTAATTATCGGAAAAAACTGTTCGTATACATGTGTATATCTTAGGGTAACTAAAATAAAGTAATGATAAAAAAATGATAAAAAAAAAAAAAAATACAATGTTTACTTTACTTTGCAATATCTGAATGAGCACATTAGCTTCGAGGTAAAGTATTATTAAAACATACATTTAATATAATAGAGTTCAACACAATATAGAAAATGTTGCATTTTTTATAAACTTTAATCGAGTGCGAAGCGACAGACAAGTGATAAGAATGTATTGGTGAAAGCCAAAGGAGCTTTAGCAAAAGCAGGGTAGTCGTTTAAATCGAAAAAAAATTCCAAGGTTTTCCCCGGCCGTTGAATTACGAAATTTAAATCATTTATAAATTTAACAGTTGAAAGATTCCTGTTTAAAAATATAAATTCACGCTACGCTATCATATTCGGTACTCTAAAATGAAGTATAAATCAATAAATTTGTGAATCTTGAAAATTATATCACTTTAAGCAATTCTAAGTTGGAAAAATTAAAAATTAAGCGACTAATTATTGTTTCAATGGTAAGTTTGGAATGAATGTTTTTTAATCTAAATTAATTTAGGATTATGCATTGTAACCTGAATAGTTTCATAATTGATAAAGTTAACAAGCTCTGAATTACCTCAAAATAAATAAAAAACTACAATCCTTTCTCCAGACATTCTTCCCTATTCGACTTTTTCATATCAATTTCGATAAATAAATCAAAAAGGAAAAGTTTTTTCAAAAAATAGTACAAAGAAATGTTGTAGGAATTTTTAAATGCTGAAATTCCTCCAAAAACTATTCGCCATATTTTGCGTTGTTTATTGGCTTAACATTAGAATTTTCGACTCTACTCTTATAGTATTTTCGATGAATAAAACCAAAATGACGAGTCCTATTGAAAAATTGTTAGAAGAAAATTTTTGAGGACTTTTCAAAAGCTATAATTGCTATTTGAAACTTTTTTTTCGTATTTGATGTCGTTTGGTTCGAAACTTAAATTATGTTGTTTCAAATTTCGAACAATTCTAATACTTTCTCAATCATAAGTGATGAGAATGTAATAAGTTATACCAAATTTGTATCTCTTTTTTGGGTGAACAACTTTTGTCTATCATTTTTTTTGGTACCTTTTGTCGTTTTTCCACAAATTTTTCATTTTTATTTTTAATGTCATTTTTATGATTAAAAACCAATCTACGCGTCCTATCAAAAAGCTATTTATAAAAATTTGTAGATGTGTTTTAGGTGCACAATGTTTATTTACTCAGTTATTTTTCAGGAATAAAACAAAAACTACGCGTCCTATCAAAAAGTAATCATTAACCAATTTTTAGATCTTTTTTTGGGGCACAATTTTTGTTTGTTCGTCTTTTTTTTCTTGTAGTGCTTATAAAAAGCAACGTTTTTCTTTTCTTGACTTTCTTCAATATCGTGCGTTGTTTGGCTTAAAATTTTGATTTTCGATTGATTTCCTAAATTTTGAAAATGCTCTAACTTTTTGAATTTCTATCTAAAATAGCTGGTTGACGAACCCGTTATTTCTTTTAGGACTTTAAAAAAGTGTGCCAAAGCTCGATTTGATCCGCTCATTTTTTCGAGAGTTACCGTGTTTACCGACGGACGGACAGACGGACAGACAAGTGTCATCGCCAAAACTTGATTTTAGCTTCAGGGGGTTTCAAAACGTGGAGATCCGTTGAAAAACTGAGGTGTGACCTTTCTGACAATTATAATACTTTCTTAATCATGAATGATGAGAATGCAAAAAGCTTAAATTAATCTAATTTTAAATGGCACAATATCCAGTGATATGAAATGTGAGATACTTAAGGTAATTTGATAATTTCTTTTTGGAACATTTGTGAAATGAAACAAATGTAATTGTAAATGTAAGAAGTTATTCTTGAACTTTAATTTTGAAAGGTCTATGCGCAAACGCAGGTTAAACATAAAGACCGAGCGCAAAGCGCCACATCTGACGCGCGCGTTTACAAAAATGTATTTACGGTGTAAAGAATTGTGGTTTACACACGTGATACTCTATAACTATTTGTGATTAGTGTGTTGCTGCATAATGGACATTGCGTGATTTCTTCTGTGGTCATTGCTTCAACCGCGCCGCTATTCATGTTTATTTTTGCCCGTTCTGCCAGCCCCGAAATAAATGTAAATATTGCGCGAAGATTTGTGTGTCTCTTTGGTGATTTTTCTAATATTGCACAGACGTCGCCCTCGGATGTTGATAATACAATTTGTTCTCCGGTTGGCATGGGATTGAGGAAATGTGTTCTTTTTCTCAATCGAATTGGTTTACCGGGAGGAAAAACGTATCTTCGGAGTTCGAATATCCGATTCGGACTGTTGTGGGGACTAAGTCGAATAAATGCAAGATCTTCAAATTCATATCCAAGTACTGTTGGAAAAGTTTTCTTCAGAGAAGGAGACCTGGACCTGTCATGAAGAGGTGGCTCGGCAGGTGGTAGAGACCCAGCAGAATGATCAGGTGTGGCAAGAGGAACAGTCGTGTCTGGAGAATGTCTGCCAGGAGAAGATGAAGAAGGTCCACAGCGATTAATACTAGGATTAGAGTCACCATCACGCAAACGTTCAGACTGTGACCTTAATTCTGTAACAAGAAATGCAGGGTTACATTTTTGTTTTAAGTATCTACACAACTGTATGTTAATACATCACGAGTTGTAATTGAGGTTGTAATTGAGGGGCCCAATTCCATTAACGCCTATAATTTTTTCTCATTCAACGCCCTGGGAAAACATTTTTTAAACAAATAGCTATATTTCAAGATTATTTACTCATTTAAAAAAATAGGAAGAGTAGAGTTGTTTGGAATATTCTTCCTAAAAAAAATGAGCTATGATTGAATGAAATTCAATAATTTTTGAAAAATTGGTAAGAAGAATTGGTTTAGAACTCTGGATGGCATGTAAGTGTTTTCTTATTAACCCATTTGTACTGAATTTATATTTTTTTAGAATTGATAGCCATTTATGAATTAAAACTAACTTATCAAATTGATTACAATGAATGTCGAAATTTTTAAAATTTTTCAAAAATTAGTATTAAGTGACAATAAAACAAAATTCAAGTGCAAAAAACAACAAAAATTCCATACCTGACGGCTCAGCTGACCCTTCCTATTCAAAGGCGCTCGAATTCGAGCTCGCTGCCCAGCGGGGCGATCTGATGCTCAACCAGGGGCTACTGTATGATGTTGCATTGGTACGTTTAAATCAAGTTCCCATTTAAACCAGCCGACACTACGACTTCGTACATAATTCTGTATACAATTTTTGGATAAATTTTTAACGTACGCTACTGCGTAGATATCTCAGCACCTAATATACTGAAAAATGTCTTAAAAATGCACATTTCTTTTCAAGATCAGGATAAAAAAAGAATCTGGAAGATTTTTAGGAAATTTTGGTAATTTTGCAGAATTTTTTCAAATTTTTAGGAAAAGTTTGAATCATTTTAAAATGTATTCAGCAGTTTTTGAAAATTTCGAAAATTCCGAAGATTTCGAAATACAATTCTGAAGTTTTTTCAAGGTTTTGAAAAGTTTTAGGAAATTTCAATTTAATGATAATTTGAAATTTCATTTTCAGCTGTTGAAAATTTAATTTTTAATTTTCAGTGGTTGAAAATGGAAATAAATGGAAAATTCAAGTTTCAATTCTCAGCTGTTGATTATTGAAATAAATTGAAAATTCAATTTTCAACTGTATAAAATTGAAGACAATATAAAATATAATTGCCATTTTCAACTGTACAAAATTGAAGAATATTTCAAATTTATTTTCCGCCTATTTAAAATCCGGCTGCGGAAGCTTCAATTTTTAATTTTCAATAACTTTCAACAGTTACACCTTCAACTGTTGAAAATTGAAGACAATTTAATTTCAAACAGTTGAAAATTCAGCTGCTAAAAATTGAAATAAATTAAAAATTTAATTTTCTTCAGTTTTCCACAGTTAATTATTAAACTGTTGGAAACACAGCTGTTGAAATTTCAAATTACAATTTTCTTTAATTTACGACCATTGAATGACCAACTGTTGAGTATTTCAACTGTTGAAATTGAAACGGCCTGTTTATTTGTCATGAAAACATGCGTTTTTTCTGTTTTTTAATTAAAGGATTTTGGAATCATTTTTATACTTTTTTTGAAGAAGAAAATTGTTTGCAATCGACTATGTTTCAAAGTAGCTTCTCAGCTATTATAAATTCAAGAATATTCTTAAAACTTAAAATTTAAGAACTGCCTTACAGAAAGGGAACGTTTTTTAATGTCGCGAACGTAAAAGTACATAGAATTTTACAATTTGTAGTTTGCTGGTTGCTACGGTATCCGTTAAACGTAATTGTTCGAGATACAGAACTTTCCGAAGGCACGGTGCGGCCGATTATAACAGATCTCAGGAGATTGCTCAGAGTCTGGTTATTTGAAAATAAACAAACAATTGGGGCACCCGGTAAAACTGTAGAAATTGATGAAAGGTGGGTGGGATGCGTTGACAGGGAGTCCAAAAAGTGTTTTTTTTTTTCAAGTACCAAGCAATCCGGATGCTACTACATTGCATACAATTATTCAGGAAAATGTTTTACCCGGTACACATATATAATAACGGATTGTTGGAAAGGGTAATGTGGTGTAGATTGCATTAATTTTACTCACTCCGCTGTCAATCATTCCAAAAATTTCATTTATCCGTCGGACAGGAATATACACACGCAGGGTATCGAGTCGCAATGATATAAAGTGGAGCGTTCATTAGGTAATGTAACACAGTAGCCTCCGGTTGAGCATCCCATCGCCCCGCTGGGCAGCTCGCTCAAGTTCGAGCGCCTTACTATAGGAAGGGTCAGCTGAGCCGACAGGTATGCCACGGTACCCTGACATGGCCTTAAGCCGATTTTAGAATTACGCATTGTAATCTGAATTTTTTCATAATTCAAGAAGTTAACAAGTGAACTTGACATAAAAAAATTGAAACCAAACTTTTTTTAAATGGCACAATATCAAGTGATATGAAAGTTGTCATATTTAAAGTAATTTGATAGATTTTTTTTTTACATTTGTGAAATGTCGAAAAATATAATTCTAAATGTAAAAAGTTATTCTTGAATATTAATTTCAAAAGGTCTATGCATAAACGCGGTGTAAGCATCAAGCCTGAGCGCAAATCGCCAGATTTGACTGACGCGCGCGTTTTTTATGATTTATTATCGGTGTGAATAATTGTGGTGTACATACGTAATACTGTATAGTTCTTTTTTATTAGGCTGGAGGATACTGGGCATTCGGCGATTTCTTCAGTGGTCAATTCTTCAACCGCGCCGCTATTCATGTTTATTTTTGCCCGTTTTGCCACCCCTGAAAAAAATGTAAATATTGCACGAAGCATTGTGTGTCTGCATGACGATTTTTCCAATATTGCATAGACGTCGCCGTTGGACGTTGATAATACAATTTGTTCTCCAGTTGGCATGGGATTCAGGAAATGAGTTCTTGTCCTCAATCGAATTTGTTTATCGGGAGGAAAAACGTATCTTCGAAGTTCGAATATCCGATTCGGAAAGCTGTGGGGACTAAGTCGAATAAATGCAAGATCTTCAAATCGATATCCAAGTACTTTTGTAAAAGTTTGCCTGAGAGTAGGAGACCTGGACCTGTCATGAAGAGGTGGCTCGGAAGGTGGTGGAGACCCGACAGAATAATGAGATGTGGCAAGAGGAAAAGTCGTGTCTGGAAAATGTCTCCCAGGAGGCGAAGAAGAAGGTCCATAGCGATGTACACCAGGTTTGGAGTCATTATCAGGCAAACGCTTGGACTGTGAACTTAATTCTGAAACAAGAAATACAGGATTACGTTTTGTTTTTAATATCTATACAACTTTAGGTTGGTACATCACGAGTTGTAAATAAGGTTGTAATTGAAGGGCCCAATTCCATAAACGCCTATAATATTTCTTTTTCTCGTTCAACGCCTTTGGCCCACCCAAACTTTTCAAACAAATTGCAATTTTTAAAGATATTTTAGCTTATTCTGCCAAATAATTGAGCCTATTCATTCAGACTTTTTCAAACTGTTTTCAAACTTTTTCAAACAAGCCACGTAGCCGAAACTAAACTTTTTTCATTTCTTAATGATGACTTATCTTGAATAATTATTTTGGTAGAAAGAATATTCATACTGAAAAAGTAAACTACTTTATGGAACAACTTTTCCTCTGAAAGTTTTTTGTTTCTCAAAATTCGCTCAACTCACCATGAGCTTAAAGATATAGATGCATGATTCATGCAATGTCTAAGGGAACAATTTATAACATTTGTTCAAACAAACATATTCATTTTTTATTGACTCTTAATAGTCGTATTACATCGTACAGAATATTTTATGTAAATTTCATCAAACAATTTCCGTATAGTGGCTAGCGTGCCGGCAAATAATGACTTACACATTTATTATTGCGTTACATTTTGTAACATCGAGATTCGACTGCTGTACCATCAGAAATACTACGCTGACATTTGATAAGATTTAATACAAAATGACAGCTGAGCATACAAATTGAAAGCTTTGGATTTTAGTGGCTAAACACTGTGCCTAATTGCGGCCAGAGAGGTATTTCTGATTTTTCATTTATTTCTATTAACGTATCATAAATTTCACCTGTTTGATAACGAAATCATTTTACTGTATCTGTTCGACTTGACCAACGTGTATCAGATGGCGGTTTTACTGTAAATCTCAACACACAAAACTACCAGGTGTCAACTTGATATGCCAAATGGATCAAAATGATTCAACGTTTTGATTTCTTTATTCGTCGTCAACTTGATTCAAATTTCGACATCAATTATCTGCCATTTAATGTTAACAACTCAACACATCCAAAAATTATTTAAACCTTTGACCTGAATGATGAACAATAAAAACCGTTTGAAATTAAATGGTGAATCAAAGTTTGAAAAAAAAATCATTCACTAAGCTCCGTTTATTGAAATTTATGATTATTGAGGTTCTAGATGTTTGTTTGAAAATGTCCGTAAATCTCGATCAAGGATCGATTATCGATTTGCAGGACTTCAATTGCGCAGAAAGGAATGTTTTTCGAAAATCGTTAACTGCAGGGCGTTCAAATCTGAAATTTAGTTACCTTGATAATTTTTTAAAGGTCTTGCCATTCTAAGAAATGAACCTGGTATTCCAGGGGCTTAAAGTACATTTTCCCCGAGGAAGATGTGTTCACGATAGAAATTTAAGATTCTTTAAACGTTTTTTGAAGGTCTAGCCAACCTGGAAAGTAAACGTAGTAGTCTTGATGTTCAAAATATATCTTCGAGGATGGTGTGTTCACAATAGATACTGGAAATTCCTTGACCTTTTCTCCAAGGTCTCGTTCGTCTAAGGAGTAATCTTGGTGTAGTCCAGCTATTCAGGGAACATCTTCTCGGAAGAAATTGTAACCAGAATAGAAATTTAAAATTCTTCAACCGTCTTCCGAAGGTCTAGCCATTCTGAAGAATAAACCTGGTACTCCAGGTGTTTACAATACATCTTGCTCGAGGTAGTTTTTTTCATAACTAAAGTTTATTCACCTTGTCCGTTCTTTCAGGGTTTCGTCGTTCTAGTAAGTAAGTCTGGTGGTCCAGGTATTCAAAACACATCATCACCAAGGAAAATGTGTTCAGAACAGAAGTTTAAGGCACCCTAGCCGTGCTCCTAAGGTATCGTCGTTTTAGGAAGTAAAATTGGTAGTCCAGGTGTTCAAAATACACCTTTCCTTAGGAAGATGCGTTAAGAAATGAAGCAGAAGGCACATTGGACCCACAAGGTTGTCTACAATTTTAGTACCGAACGCAACTTCCTCGAGGAAGGTGTATTTGAAACATCTGGATTACCGGGTTTACTTCTTAGAATGACGAGATCTTCAAAAACCCATGAGGTTGTCTGAAATTTCAGTTATGAACAGAACTTCCTCGAGGAAGATGCATTTAAACACCTGGACTACCGGGTTTACTTCTTAGAATGACGAGACCTTTGAAAAACGATCAGCGTGTTTCCTATTGCGAATACAACTGCCCTGAGAAAGATGTATTTTAAACACCTGGACAATCGGGTTTATTTCTTAGAATTATGAGACCTTTGAAAACCGATCAGCGTGTTTCCTGTTGCGAACACAACTTCCCTGAGAAAGATGTATTTTAAACACCTGAACTACCGCTTTTTTAATTTAAAATTACAAGAGCTTCGAAAACTCACGAGGTTGTCTAAATATATTTATATAATTATAAGTTATCTGAATTCCCATGACGTCATGCTAAAATACTCCATTTAAACGAAACGAGGGCTTCCCGCTCTTCAGGCCCCTTTTTTTAATTAGTCAACTACTGTCGCGGGCGTGACCGTACAGTCCGTACAGGGACCGTGGTTTTCGGTGGCGGAAATACGCAATTTCGAATAAGCGTGTATAGGGGATTTCGAATAGGTGAACTTTCTAATAGGCGATCTTTACTGTGCAAAATTGGGCAATCGCGATGCTTGGGCTATCCGATCCACTTCCCGTTCCTACGTTGACTGCTGAGACTTGCCCAATGCTGGGCCACGACGCGACGTGAGCCTCGCGAGTTAGTTGTTCCGCGAATGCAGTCGTGATTCTACCTGTCGATTTCAATATATTTATTTCACGACTCCGATCACGTAAGTGATCAATTTCACATCCTAATAACTTTAAAAAAATCATTAACTGTTAACTGGTCGGCGCTGCCCCTCCTTACCCTAAATGATTCTGCAAAATGTAGAATTGAAGCTGTTGACTTTTTCGGAATTATGCAACAGGTATATAATTTTCTTTCAGCCTTAAGTGAATGATGGCAAAGGGCCTAGCCAGATAAGTATGTGAAAAGCGCCCTTGAGCCTTATCCAGCCAGAACTGGTAGTACGTGTACGTTACATTTTTTTAAACAATTTTTAGCAATTCAAATTTTGACAGACATTCAAATATTTGTAGTCGAGTTTTCTCGAAATCAAAAATTACATACATTAGCGAAAAAATTCACACAGATTTCTTTCATATGAAGTATTTATTATGATTTGCGAGATTTTTTAAAGTGGTAGAACATGGTAAAAAAAATTGGAAATTCTGACACTGACAAAATATTTTTCTACACGAAATTCTCCTAATTGCCATATATTTTGCAGTTTATGAGGCCACTGGATCTTACAAATTTCTTTAGTAATATACGATTTATGAATTCCTTCAAAGACCATAATTTTTGTATCATTTACGTTAATTTTGAAGCCTATGTTCTTCATACTTGTATTTAGTTCGCTCAACATTCTTTGCAAGCCTTCCATTGACTCTGCCATAACAGCCTTATCATCTGCGAACGCTAATCCACGCACTTTCACTGTCCTCAGATCCACACCTTCTTCGTCGAAGAGGGCCATTTTTATACACTTTTCAATGTGAGGAATTAATTTAGAAAACATTTTTCAAAATATCGTTCCTAACATGAATTTTACACAAAACTGCTACTTTACATTTTTTGGAGCATGTTCAGGGCACAATAGATGAGAATCGGGGGGGGGGGGGGGGGCAAATAAAAAGCTATTGGGTGTAAATTATTTCTTGAATCATCCTTAAGAGGTGTTCAAACTTTACTTTACAAAAAGTTAATAACAAGTATTTCTTTATTCCATTTTTTGGAAAACCGAGCTTCTGGCTTAAAAATTCAATAATATGGTTAATATTTTTGTTTGTCTTTTTACTCTAAAATTGTTTTTGTTTGTCAAACGAAATCTCGTCTTTTTGGTTTTAATCAAATTGATGAATTTTTAAGCCGACAATCAAATAATAAAACTTTTAACCAAAAAAATGAATTCGCCTAACTAAAAATGTTATAGGCTTTTCCACAGAGAATAATGATCTTCTAACCAAAATTAGTTTTATTTTATTATTAGTTCGCATTACTTCAATACATTTAAAATATTAGGATAGAAAACTGGAAATTGTGGTTCTAAAATCAAGTTAATTTTCCATTACACAGCTCGGTTTTCGAAAGAATGGAAAAAAAGAAGTACTTGTTATTAACTTTTTTGTAAAGTGAAGTTTGGTCACCTCTTAAGAAAGCTTCAAGGAATAATTTGCACCCAATAACTTTTAATTTCACCCCTCCCCCTCTTTGTGCAAGATCCTCATGTATTGTGCCCTGAAAATGCTCCAGAAAATGCAAAGTAGCAGCTGTATGTTAAATTAAGGCTAAAAACGGTATATTTTAAAATGTTTTTTAAATTGATTATTCGCGTGGACAAGTGTCTAAGAATGGCCCGTTTCGACGAAGAAGGCGTGGATCACGGGACAGTGAGACTGCGTGGGTTAGCGTTCGCGAATGATAATGTCAATCGATGACTTGTGAAGAATGTTGAGCAAACCGAATACAAGTATGAAGAACATGGGCCTCAAAATTAACGTAAGTAAAGCACCAATTATGGTCTTTGAAGTAAATCATAAATCGTATATTACTAAAGAAATTGGTAAGCTCCGGTGGCCTTATAAACTGCAAAAGATATGGCAATCAGGAGAATTTCGTGTGAAAAATATTTTGTCAGTATCAGAAGTTATGAGAATATTCTAGACGAATATTTTTATTGCAAATTGTGAAAAAGTCAATTGCATAATTTTTTAAGAGTTATGTAAGGTCTTCGAAGTCCGATATTCGTATGAAAGTACGTTTTCAGATTTTTTTTGCCATGTTTTACCACTTCAAAAAATTTATAATAAATACCTGATATGTAAGTGAACTGCATGATTTTTTTTCGCTAATGTATGTATTTTTGATTTCGAGAAAATTCTACTTTAAATATTTGTATGTCTGTCAACATTTGAATTTCGCGCCAAAAATGATTGAAAAAATTTATTACATGTATTTTTGAGAGATCTTTAATTTCACTCCAGGTTGACTAAAATCAGTCAAAAACAATCCGAGATATACGCAAAAAATTGGAAAACCATAAACGTGACCTTGAAAGGTTATCTTCAAGGTTAAAAGGCTGAACACTCCACGAAAGAGTTTTATTTTTGTAACGTACACATAGGACCAAGTCCGGTTGGATAAGTCTCAACGGCACTTTTCACATACTTATCCGGCTAGGCCTTTTGTTGTAAGTATCTTTCGAGATTTACAGTAAAACCGGTATCTGGTACCATAATTTTTCTTTTTAAAAACACAATTTTCATCAGTTTTGACCTTGAAAATGATATTTTCAGAAATTAACATGAACCGTAAGACCGTTCTTTACCGGCGCAAGTAGCGTAGACTCCACCAACAATTCGAGGAGTTGACAGAATTATTCCGAGTTGAAGTAATAGAATGCAACAAAATTTGGTATTCGGTATAACGGGGTTTTCGAGTTCTTTTTTGAGAATGACAAATGGTACCATTTTTTATCTGGAGAAGAAAGATGCGCAATTAAATTTCCTATATATATGATGATTAAAAAGTTATGTTTTTTTATATAATAATATAATTATCAGAATTAAACTCATACACCGATTCTGTGCGCTCAAATGTTGTGCCGGCTTCACGCTTTACTGCTTCTGTATCTCCCCCCTCCCCCCTGAGTGTCCTGGACGGCCTATACGCTCGAATAGTCAATGCCGTATGTGAAGTTTTTTACGTGGCGACTCTGTGCGCTACTGCGCCACACTGTTGTTCCAAGGTCAGAAACTACACAATGCGGTCCTGAGTGTCGACATGAAGAAAGGCTTCTATTCTCTGCCGACAAGACCCGAGGCCGGCACAGAATTGGGGTATGAGTGTATTTTACTTTTATTTACATACTGTTTACACTTTTGCAGAAAATGCCAGTTGATACGTCAGTGGGTACGTGGAAAATTTCACCGTGTACTTTGAATCGCAAAAATTCTGATTTTTCAAAAGCTTAGAAGGATATTTGCCTAAATAATAGATATATTATATTATTATATTTACCAATAGAATTCAGGATAACGACCAAGGATAACAGCAGAGTACAGACAATCCTCATATTTTCTAGGTAAAAGACAAACTGATTAATGTATCAATTAGAAATTTGATTAACAATATAGCTAATGAATATTCTACTGCTTCATTGGGTTATTCAATCTATACTATAGTCGTTATCTCTTCGATTAAAGGCATCAAACTTGTCCTTCTGAGATATTTGAATTTGATAAGAGTCAGTTTCAACGAAAACGATTTGGTTACACATTCCTTTAAAACTGATTTCATCATCTATGTATGTTTTAGGCTTCAAACCTTCGGAAATTCAAAGAGCTGTTGAAACAAAAGCATCGGTCTCTAACTTCGATTTTCAATCACTGTGACAGAAACTCCCGAAGATATTTTTTTATCACAAAAATATGAATGCCATTATATAAACATTATGCTGTTCTACTGAGACCTAAAATGATGTGAGGGGCTGATCACTTGCCTTTTAATCAGACAATGTTAAAAAATGCTGAAATTTAAACTGATATGATTCAATTAAGTTTTTTCTATAGAAAAAAATTTGTACTTGAAGAATTACTGAACTAGTTACGATGTGGCGGATATGAAAAAAATGCAGTGAATTAACAATAACTTTTCTGTAAATCATCCGAAATGTTCAGTCATAATTACAGAACTGATAATAAATATTAAAAGTCGGCGCCATGAAATTTCAAAATGATTATTACGAATAAGTTGAAGAGAAACTACATTTCCGCTGTGAGAATCACGGTTCATGGTTGCTCAAAATTACAGAACTCTACTGCACTGAGCGAAGAATTCCCTTGTAGTTCGGGTTCACACCCCAATAGTTCGGGTGCTTTCTCTTTTTTTCTGTTTCACACGAAGGTTTGGCGCGCTTGCATTACTGAGACATGCGATCATCCCAACCATTCGGGTGCTCACCTGAAACAGCAGCGGCCGAAGTGGTGGGGCGCCCGCCCGAATAGTTGGGGAGCTTGCACGAATGATTCGGGAGATTCGAGTCGTCAATCGCGTTGGATGTTGCGCGTTCGACGTTTGCGCATGTTCGCTAATGGCTGCAGCTGATGAACATCAGGCTCTGCCCGAATGTCACTATTTCTAGTTTATGTCGATTTTATTGTTCATGTGCGAGATGTCAGTGGAATAAAGTGTAACTAGTTATCTGGTTTTTCTTTGGATAATCATTAACAAAGGTAAGAGAAATATAAAACATTATTCTTTGCTTGCACATGAGTCGAAAAATCAAATCATTAGCGAACATGCGCAAACGTCGAACGCGCAACATCCAACGCGGTTGACGACTCGAATCTCCCGAATCATTCGTGCAAGCTTCCCAACTATTCGGGCGGGCGCCCCACCACTTTGGCCGCTGCTGTTTCAGGTGAGCACCCGAATGGTTGGGGTGATCGCACGTCTCAGTAGTGCAAGCGCGCCAAACCTTCGTGTGAAACAGAAAAAAAGAGAAAGCACCCGAACTATTGGGGTGTGAACCCGAACTACACGGGAATTCTTCGCTCAGTGTGTGTTTTGAAATACACGGACGTGGCGGCGCGCTACACATGTGTGTGTCGCAAAAACAGTTGCGATACGACAGTACAGTTGCGTCATTGTGTGTTAGTGTTGTGCGAACATTAACCAAAGCAGCAGGGGACAATAATGTTTGATCCTAATATATATTTCTTTTGAAAGTCACAATTTAAAATTGCAAATTTTTTAAATGAAAAATGTTAGAAATAGTAACACTTGACTTAAAAAAGTTTCAAATCCAATAGCTTTAGAATAAAACTTTTATAATTAGATCGTCTCACATTTAAACGTTCAAAATTAAAACATCTAATACACGAATTGTTATGATTACGTTTAAAATTAAACAATTGAAGCGTGCTCTACAGCAGTGCATTAAACGCCACTTCTCATAAGGATCATTTTGGGCCTATATTCATATATTAGATGACCTTTATGACAAATGGCGCATGATGCACTATTGTAGAGCATGCTTTAATTTAAAAAAAATTAATTTCACGGATCTAAATTACAAACTGTAATTTTGTCATGCTTCTAAAAGAATTCAATTTTTTAAATTTACAATTTCAAAATGAAAAAGTGTGAAATTCGGCATTACAATATCAGGGTGTCTAGCGGCCCAGGAAATCCGGGAATTTTCGTGGAATCTTGTGCACCTTGAAAAAAAGAGAAAATACCGGGAATTCGTGAGCAGAACTGGGAAATATGTGGTCTAAAATTTAGATACAAATTTTTATTTTCTGCGTCAAATTATTATTATGAAATTATATGATTGAATGGTAAAAGCGCGTGACGAGTTGAACGTAGTCGATTTATTGCTAACCAATCAGAAGCTGTGAAATCTTTGAAATTTACTAACCAAAACCAGGGGCAGGTAATCAATCTGTCTACTAACGCCAGAATAAAAGTCAAAGATTTTTTTGATTTTTTCTAATGAATTTCCGATCGTGTTATCATCCCAAATTGTAAACTTTTGAAATTGAAGCTTAAATTTTGTAAATTTAAACGCTGAATACTTCACGCGTATTAAATGAGATCTCTCAATATTATTCAATGAAATAATTTTAAATGAAATGACATATAAATCCATGTTTTCATTTTCCCTGCTCTGAATGGAAGAATGAATCAGTACATTTTTAAATTTTGAAAATTATATAATTTTGAAGCAATTTCAGGTTAGAAACGTTAATTTAACAAAACGAAACAATTAAAATTCTTACCTGAAAAGGTTAAACTTTGCACTCTAAAATCTCAACGATTCAAGGCTTTCTATTTGAAACAATTTGTTTTCAAATTGTTTAGTTTTGAATATTTGCCTTTTTTTAAATTTTAATTCGCAATGGGTTAAAAATGGAATATTTGAAACTGAAACAATATCTGAACTTATATAATTTGAAATCAATTGAAAGAGTTTATTCATTTTAAATTATTTTAATATTGAACATAGTTTATAAAGTTTCAATCGGACGTTTACATTTGGTTAACTACTAAATTCACGGTCGTTTTCCGGTTTTCCGGGGTAAGAAAAATCCTGCTCATTTCCCGGTCCAGCGGCTACCACTTTTTAAAAATAATTAGTTTTAGGGTCGAAATTCAAAAAGGTCGAAAAAATGAATATTTCTTACAATTGTCTTCATGATTTTGTGAGAGTTTTCGATAGATGACATGGAGTATCAGAGAATTCTATAAGTTTTTTAATATACAATTTGAACAGATGTTACAGTATTAAAAAGATTTTATAGTATTTTAAAAATTACATTTACGGCCATACCATGCTGAAAACCCCAGTTCTCGTCAGATCACTGAAGTTAAGCAGCGTTGGACGCGGTTAGTACTTGGATGGGTGACCATTCAAGAATACTGAGTGCTGTTGGCACATCGTGGGTGTGGTGAGCCCACACTTGTAGTTATTTATAACTACAAGAAAACTATCCACCTAGAAACACTACCCGAATCGGGTAGTGTCAAGCCTACCCTGAAAGGGAAATGGCTTAATGGTATACATATACATTTGATGTCAAATATTGCGAGCCATTCTACTTTATTTCAAAAAACTTACGCTTCCGCGGGATTTTAGAGTATTTCTTAGGAATTTGTAACACCTGAGAGGATTCCTTACGTTTTCAACATTTCAAAGAAATTTCAAAGTATTTCCATGCGATTAAAGAACTTTCAAAAATATTTCTTCAGATTTCAACTGATTTCACGAGATTTAATGAGAATTTGTTTGAATTTGATAAAAATATTTATTTTCAATTAGACTGAATTTGTATTTTTGTAGAATTGATAGCCATTTATGAATTAAAAATAACTTATTAAATAGGTTACATGGAATGTCAACATTTTTTGAATTTTTCAAAAAGTAGTATGAAGAGAAAATAAAATGAAATTCAACTGTAAAAAACAACAAAAATTACAACATCAGTCTTCCAAACTGAATTTTTAAATTTTTAAATTGAAAGAAGACCTAGCACAAATTGTTGGTCTAGTAAAACTAAGAAAAATGGTATGGGATAAATTTCCCACACACCCCAAAAACTCATTTTATGGCCAAAAAACCGTTTTTAGGTAGGTTCATGTGAATAATCACTCATAACTTCGCTAATTTTTATCCGATTTACAATTATTTTTTTAGTTTGAAAGGAGAAAAGCAGATTTTTGCGACTGCGTATTGTTCATTTTGTTGAAATGAAAACTGACGAGACTGCAGGTGAAAGTATTTGCGATTTTCCGATTTTTTTCATTTTTTCAACTTTGACGATGTTTTTACGATATTATTCCATCTTGAAGATTTTTTCCAACCCAATATTTTGAAAGTAAATTTAATGCCGCATCGAATGAGCGTTTTTTTGAATGAAATTGGGTAGAAATTGCCGGAGTTGTGTGAATTTTCAGATTTGTGAAATTTTTTGTTAAATTTGAATGTACGTAGCTGACGCGGAATTCGCATCATGTCACGTCACGAGGGATGAAAATTATAGCAACAATCAAGTCAATGCTCATGAGTATCTCACTCATAGTGCGGATACTCGCTCATTGTGCGGATGCACTAGTCAGTACTCAGTTCTACGTATAGTTAGTTAGCTGGAGTTGCAGTCTACAGTTCCTGTTCTTCGCCGGTTCAATTTAAATCCGAGCTCCGGGACTACGAGTAGGCCCATCAACCTTCTACACTAAATCAGTTTCCGAATCTAGTCTACTTCTCTTCAATACAGTTCCGGTGTCAAGTGCGGTGCATTTCAGTTAAGGATTGAATCAAGGTCTCCAATATCTTCGAAGGGGTAAATACAAACTGATTTAGTGTAGAAGGTTGACGGGCCTACTCGTAAGTCCGGAACTCGGATTTAAATTGAACCGGCGAAAAACAGGAACTGCAGACTGCAACTCCAACTAACTAACTGTACGTAGAACTGAGCACTGACTAGTGCATCCGCACTATGAGCGAGTATACGCACTATGAGTGAGATACTCATGAGCATTGAGTTGAGTGTTGCTATCATTTTCATCCCTCGCGACGTGACATGATGCAAATTCCACGTCAGCTACGTACATGCAAATTTAGCCAAAATTCCTAAAATCTAAAAATTCACACAACTCCGTCAATTTCCATCCAATTTCATTCAAAAAGCTCATTCGACGCGGCATTAAATTTACTTTAAAAATATTGTGTAGAAAAGAATCTCCAAAATCAAATAATATCATAAAAACATCGTCAAAGTTGAAAACAAAAATGCAAATACTTTTAACTGCAGTCTCGTAAATTTTCAATTCAACTTCGCTCGAAAGTTTGAGCGCGCCTAGGGCGCGCGGCTGTTGGATCTCGCGCTTCGCGCTCTATAATGTATTCACCTCGCGCTACGCGCTCGGACGTATTTACATCGCGCTTTACTCTCGGTTCTTCTAGATTTTTGAACTTCGTTGAAAAGAAAAAGTTCATTTGCAAATATTATAAAACTATCAAAACCTTACATATGAACTGATTGTTAAATTTGTTTTTATTTTAGCCTGATAAGGAACTTTATTTACTTAAGGTTTTATCGACCTTAAAGAAAACATTCTCATCCAGACACTCGCGATTCGCGCTCGATATTTGATTTGAAAATCATTTGAACCTTGCGTTCCACGCTCGGGTCTGTACACCGCATGATAGAAAGAAAAAAGTTCGAGCGCACTTACGGCGCGCGATTTGGTCGTCGCTTCATATACAAATTACTAAATTTATATTTGATTTCAAATGAAGAATAATGATCTAATTTAGGCGACAAATATTATTAGTTAAAATGTTATTTTAGCTTGTGCCGTTTTTCAAAAAAGTTAATTTTTTTCATTTTGAATGTATTTTTATAACAAAAATTGTTTACAAATTTGTGAATTTTTTTCAAATGCACAATTTTTATTCATTCATATATATGAATAAAACAAAAACTACGCATCCTATCGAAACATGATTAATAACAAATTTGTACCTCTTTTTTGGATGAACAAATTTTGTTCCTTTCATTTTTTCCGTAGCTTGTGTTATTCGACTAAAAATTCAATTTTTCTATTTCCAATGCTGTTTTTTACGAATAAAACAAAAACGACGCGTCATATCAAAAAGTGAATAATAAAAAATTTGTAGGTTTTTTTAAGTGCACAATTTTGGTCTATCGATCTTTTGTCGTATCTTGCATAGTTTGACATCAAAATGGAATTTTTGATTTTTCATTATTTTTTTGTGCGATCAAAATTTGAATTTTTGATTTTTCAAAAAATTCAAAAAGTTGTTATGAAAATATTGTAGGGTGTTCAAAAAGCAAAGTTTTTCTCCTCTTGACTTTTTTCATATCGTACGCTTTTGGCTTTACATGTTCATTTTCCTGTTTTTGGGGGGAATTTTAAAAGGCTAAAGCTCCGGTAATTTTTTTTTTCATTAGAAAAAGTCATTAGGATATTTTGTTCGTCTTTTTGAATACTACTGATAACCGTACATAGAATTTCTAAATCTTTGAAAAAAGTGGTCACAACAATTTTGAAAATGTGCTCACTTTTTGAGTTTTTATCCAAAATAGCTGGTTAACAAACTTGTTCTTTCTTTTTAAGTCTTACAAAAGTGTGCCAAAGCACAATCCAATCTGATATTTTTTTCGAAAGTTATCGTACCTACAGACTACAGACAGACAGCACGGTGTGCCTGAACCAACTTTAAGTGCAAGGTCATAGCACATCCAATTTTTTTTGACTCGATTGAGGGGCTCAAAAATAGCGTGGAAAAAAATTTTGAGTCAAATTCCCCGAGCCGTTTTTGAGAAAAGTGTTTTTTATGGGTTAAAAATAAACATTTTTTAAAAAATGTGATGCACTGTTATTTTTTTGACTTTATTTAACGAAATATGGTAAATAAATGAAGGGTAGCGGTCCAAAACGGTGTAAGGGACATTTTGTCAACTTTTCAGGAGAGCGAAAAAACATTCTGTAAATGATTTGAGGCCAAAAAAGTTTGATCAGAAAAAGTTAGCCAGTTTAGAGGAAATAGATGTGGAAGTTGACAATCTGAAACTGAAACTAACCTAAAATTGGAGCGGGCTCGGCTGCGGATTGGGATAAACAATTCCATGTGTAGTTTCTTAAAAAAATAAAAACATGCTGCCGAGATATTGAGTGTGTGAATATGGGTAAACAATGTTTGAAGTAAAAAAGTTAACCAGTTTGGAGAAAATCGACCGAGAATGTTGACCCTAGAATTTCACAGGTTTGAAAATCGGTTTGCGGTAGCGATTAAAAGTATAATTTTGATTTTTTTTACAAAAATAAGAATATGCTTTCGAGATATAGGAATTCTCAATGAAAATAAAAATTTTTTGATCCAAAAAAGTTATTCAGTTCAGAGGAAATGAAATTTTTGTATGACGGTGTCGCGTTGTAACAGATTGTTTTTCACTTTTTTTATCGTAAAAGTAATTAAATGTGATTATTTTATATTCAATTTGACCTTAATTGGAATAAGTTTTGTTAGTAAATAAAAAACAAACTAGTTACATTACAAAAACTTCGTATTTTTTGAAAAAAATGATAATTTAAAAAGTTTTCAATTTTTAGGTTAGGATTACAAGTTATTGGTTGTAATTAATAAAAATCCGTAAGTTTAAGTCAACACGATTCACGCTACATAACCAACAACGTTGCGCCTGCGCGCGCTGCAATCGTGTCATGCAAAGAATGTGCGTTCCCTCGTTTTGTCACGCCAACTTTTTATTGCTATCACAGAAAAAACTAAGAATAAAATTTGTTGCAGGAAATTTTTTAGAGCGATAAAGTTTTGTTCAGCCAACTTCGCATCTTTCAAAATACATGTGTGTGTCCTGGAAAAACAAAAGAAAGTTTAACCGATATTTGTGTAAAGTTTATCCTTTAAAGTTAATTTTTGTTACAAAGAATCTTTCGTCGGAAATCGATGTAAATTTTATCTTCTGTTTTTTCTGTGATACTACAAAATGCGATTTCGAGCAAATCCTTTTAACAGGATGTGTATTTGATTTTTAAATAATTTTTGGGCCAATAAACCCATTTTCGTCCAAATGTCCCTTACACCCTTTTGGACCGCTACCCTTGAAATATAATATCAGTCCATATCAATACTGAGCAAACAAAATTTTTATTTTCACACATGTCGGGCATTGTACTCTTGTACAGCTTTTAGTAAGTTACTTGGGTAATGAGGGTGTGTGCTCGAAACTTTATATTTAGCCCAGGTCGTTTAAAAATCCGAATGAACAGATTCCATGGCTTGTTCACTGTAAAATCCAAGGCCTTTCTCAACTTTACAACAAAAATCAGGGACATGAAAAAAAAAACCGCGTGAACTTTAGGTGTAATTGAACAACCAATGCTACATATTCTACGTAATAAGTCGATTTTTTCTAACAGCATTTTGCAAGAATTACCTGCGAACACTGGACTCCCATGTACAAATTCGCGAGTAACATTACACATCCTAGCCCATTGGAGACTCTCATCTTCAAATTCCATCAGCATGTATTTATACATTTTGTTCACAACCCCGAGCATCAGATGTAGTTCTGGCGGTGGAATTATTTCTAATATTTCTGTTCTAGCGTTTTCTGAGAAAATTATAGGAGTATTTGTAGAATTTTTAGACTTCTTCGCAGATGATGTTTTACTTCCACTGTCTTGCCACGCAAAAAAATTTTCCTTACAATTTCCAACAGTTCTGTATTCCCCACACGTGTTTAATTCATCCTTTGATGCAGTACACCATGTGCAAGGAAAACTGCTTGCATGTGACATGATGCCCGTTAATACGTTGGCAAGTTTGAAATCAGTTGCTATTGTCCCTTTTAAATCCTTCAATTTTAAGAGTGACCACATCAATAGAACGTTTTCATATTTCTCTTGTGTATGTGCCACTATTCCAAGCAGTAGTAATTTCTTCACGCCAGAATCCTTAAACTTTTTTGCGACAACGCCTTCGGTATACTTCTGTCGACCTTCTACATTTGCAACTTCTGATTTATCCAAAGATTGCATCGAAAGACAAACTTTCAAAAAACCTCCGCCACTATCTATTCCGAATTTCAAATGCATTTCATCAACTTCCCTTTTTTCTACAACAAACTGAAATAATCCTTTTACATCATTGCAAAACACCAAAGTTTCTGCAGTAGTTGCAGTATCGTTATTTTCAGTGTTAATCACATTACACTCTTTCACACTAAAATACAAAACAAGAGAATGATTCAAAGTTTTAAATTTTTGTTTTAAATCTGGTTGAAATGATTTTCTGTCATTCGTAGCGACGCGAAGAGCTGCTGTAATACCATGTACTTTATTCGTTGAAAGTCCATAACTTGTTCCAATTTTTAAAACGTCTTAAGCAGAAACACGCTTCCGTTCTTTGCTTTCTGATTGCTGTTCAGTCAAAAAAATTTTCAAATGCTTTCCATGTTTCTGAGATAAAGCGATTACAGTATTTCTATCTGATTTCTTTTCTTCAGTGTTTGTCGCTTTTTCATTTTAAATCACTTTAATGAAATGGGAGACCAAGTCTTCTTTTTCTTTTAAGGGTATAACGTTAATAATATGATCTGAACGATAAACAAGGATTCTGCAGGAATTACAAACAACTACGAAGCGATTATCTTCAGCATCATAGCTCACAATCTTTTGAATACATACATACATACATTGATTAGCTACCCGATTCGGGTAGTGTTTCTAGGTGGATATTTACTACCAATGTGGGCCTACCACACCCACGACGGGCCAACAGCACGCAGGTATTCCTGAACGGTTACCCATCCAAGTACTAACCGCGCCCAGCAATGCTTAACTTCAGTGATCTTACGAGAACTGGTGTTTCCAGCGTGGTATCGCCGTTGGCGATAATCTTTTGAATAAGGTTTTTAAAATTATTACTAATCTTGAACAATTGTTTCTTTTTTTTTTAACAAAAAAGGCAAATTTCCGCACGGTTTTCATCATGAGTTCCAGCATGGTCTTTAGATTTTGCAGACATATTTTACGATTCTTTCACAACAACGCACTTGGTCAAAATATTCAAAAACACTAAACAACTGCAGACTACGCGATGCACTATTGCTATTGGCAAAGATATCTTGCCTACTAATGGGTTGCAAAAATTATTTTCACGAAACTTGTTCTAGATATGTTTACATTAGGTAAGAGAATCCATCAATGTTTACATTCAGGTGTTGTTGTGTCTTGTTGTCGTGTTCACACAGGCATGTATGATGATAGGTATATTTCAAGACGTACTTTAAAGACTTTATTATATTTTAGGAATTTATTATATTTTTTATCAAGTTTTATTTTGAAAAGTTGGAATTTTAATGTCTTAAGATTCTTTTTTTTTACTTTTATAATGTTTTTCATCAATAAAATGCAGAAAAAAAATCAATTTATCAAATTTTTTAAAAAATTCTATTTTTCACCCTTAAAAAACATTTTTCTAAAAAACGGCTTGGGGGATTTGGCTAAAAAATTTTTTCCACACTATTTTTGAGCCCCTAAATTGAATCCAAAAAAAATTGGATGTGCTATGACCTTGCATTTAAAGTTGGTTCAGGCACACCGTGACAGACACCTTCGCAAAAATCGTTTTTTCTGACTCAGGGGGTCTCAAAACGTGGAGATTTGATCAAAACCGACTGAGTCTAATTTTATATAAAACCAATACCTTCTCAGATGAGAATGTAAAAATAATTGTATATTGGATAAAAATGAGCGAAGATATGAGTGAACTGTTCACATGAGCCTACCCGAAAACGGTTTTTGTCCATAAAAGGAAATTTTGGGTGTGTATGGGAAATTTCTCCCATACCATTTTTCTTAGTTTGACCAGACTTACAACTTGTGCCAGGTTTCCATAAATGTGCCTGCAGTTCTGTTTCGTCACACAGCGAAATGTACGTTCAAAATGGAATATTTAAACTGAAAGATTTTAGAATTACGCAGTGTAAACTGAATGGTTTCATAACTGAAAAAGTTTATAAGTGAACTTGACATAAAAAAAGTCGAAATCAAACTTTTTTTAAATGGCACAATATCAAGTGATATGAAATTTGTGATATTAAAAGTAATTTGATAATTTTGTTCAAGAAAATTTGTGAAATATAAACAAATGTAATAGTACACGCCTCCTCAGAACCAAGTTTCACTCAAATGACCAGGCTGAAGTTTGCACCTCAGAAATTATGTTTTGGGCATGCCTTCTGAGTATTTTTACAGAATATGGAAAAAATCGTTAGGCCTCCTTTTATAATAACTCGATATTTGTTGTTTTTTGATCAATTTATGTGATTTTTTTTTGAACAAGTAATAAGTAACGTTTTCTGTACTAGAAGCCTTCAATTTTGCGCCCAAAATAAGTTCCTGTGTGATTAATATTGACTTATTTTCCGATCCCTTTTAGATTTTGAAAAATATGTGGAAGACATTAGTTTTTTCAAGATTCCACAATTCTGGTCCATTTGTCGTAAAAATTCTACAAACCAAAAAGAATGTCCAAAAATTTCCGAAGAATTTAAGCACAAAAAAGAATGTTCTAGCATGAATAGTTCAGAAGGTATGACCTCTTAAACTGAATTTTCAGTAAGGTTTTAAACCTTCATTTCTGACGATTTGCTTCCCCAAGTATAAGAGTTAAAGAAAATAGTGAAAAGTGCTGATGCAATATATAAAAAATAAATTTTAATCAAAAATGCGATCCCTAATACAGTTCCACAAAAAGCAGCCTGCTATAAGAGACTATAACTTCTGTTCTATAAAAGGTAGAATTAATAATTTCTTTTAGTTTTAAAGATAATTTAATCATCTTTCATTTATTTTTATACAACTTTCATGTAGAATGTACAGGGAATGAGATATTGTGCAAAAAGAAAAAGCTTTAAGGTTTTTTTTCACTGAAAAATCACTTCAAGAGGTAATAACTCCTGAACTATTCATGCTAGAACATTCTTTTTTTTTAATTCTTCGGAAATTTTTGGACTTCCTTTTTGGTTTTTAGAATTTTCACGACAAATGGACCAGAATTGTGGAATCTTGAAAAAACTTATGTCTTCCACATATTTTTCAAAATCTGAAAGGGATCGGAAAGTCAATCAATATTAATCACACAGAAACTTATTTGGGCGCAAAATTGAAGGTTTTTAGTACAGAAAAAGTTACTAATTACTTGTTCATTTCGAAAAAAATCACATAAATTGATAAAAAAACAATAAATATGGAGTTATTTTAAGAGGGGTTCTAACAACTTTTTTCATATTCTGTAAAAATACTCAGGTTCAGAGGAGGCGTGAGTAAATGTAAAAAGTTATTCTTGAACTTTAATTTTGAAAGGTCTATGCATAAACGCGAGGTAAGCATAAAGACCGAGCGCAAAGCGCCAGATCTGATTAACGCGCGCGTTTTTTTTTCAATGCTGGGCATTCCGTTACTTCGTCTGTGGTCAGTTCTTCAACCACGCCGATATTCATGTTTATTCTCGCCCGTTTGGGCACCGTAAAACCAGGCTTGGAATGGGCTCAAGGTCACGAGACCTTGTTTTCAAATAAATTTGTTTGTCGGGCGGAAAAACGTATCCTCGGAGTTCCAATATCCGATTCGCATTGGTGGGGAACAAGTCGAATAAATGCAAGATCTTCAAATCGATATCCAAGTACTTTTGGAAAAGTTTGCCTGAGAGTAGGAGATCTGGACCTGTCACAAAGAGGTTGTTCGGCAGGTGATGGGGATCTGGCAGAATAATGAGAAACAAGAGAAAGATTCGTGTCTGGACAATGTCTGCCAGGAGGCGAAGAAGAGGAAGGTCCATAGCGATGAACACAAGGATTAGGGTTATAATGAGGCGAACGCTTGGACTGTGAACTTAATTCTGAAACAAGAAATACAGGATTGCGTTTTGTTTTTGATATCTACACAACTTTATGTTGGTACATTACGAGTTTTAAATAAGGTTGTAATTCGTTCAATGGCTTCGGCGCATAGAAACTTTGAAAACAAATTGCATGTTTAAAAAGTATATATTCTTGTAGAAAATTAAATCCTACATCTTTTTTTGTTGGCAAAAAGTTGTAGCCTATGCCGTTTTCGCAGTTAACCAAAAAAGCTCGTGTTTTTGAAAACAATTCTGTCTTATACTTAAAATCACCATAAATTAGCCAATTCTCAGAATTTTTCAATTCAATTTACAGGAGAAATTCTTTATGATGTTTCACAATGGGCAGAGTATATGACATATACAAATTATCGTTTATTCAAAGTGTGTCACTGACAATCAGTGAGAATTCACTGGTTCACTCAGTGGAGTTCTGGTACTCTTTTAATCAGTGAGGTTCACTATTTTCTCAGTACCAGTAGTCGTCTGGTCGTATGCCTTGTCGTCTGTCAGCTGTTTATGCATGACACTTTTCATTTATCACTATTGTGGCAATAGTTGTAAAAGTATATTTTAAAAACCGCACTTTACTCTCACAACAATAATTGAAGACCGGGCTGCAATATAATGGGATATAATATGTTGCGCCTAATTGTGAGAAGACCTGTCCTTATCTCAACGTGTCGCGTCGCTCAAAGTCAAACTCAAATGGCCAGGGGCCTTCCTACTCTCAAGCGAAATATATTATATTCCCTGCTTATTGCACTTAGGCGCCAAATATTTATAACACAAATACTAGTACACAATAAGGTTCGACTTCACTCGAGATATGCCAAGGCCTGACCGGCGACGCGCGCGCACCAAACGACTGAGGTTCATGTCTTGCCCGCGTGGAGCGCTATATCACTGGTTCAATCAATCATTTGTCGTCACTGTTAGAATTGGTAGCGCTACTTTAGTTGAATCACTTACTGGTTCATCCAGTCAGAGTCGAAAAATCACTGGTTCACCAGTGATAATTCGGAATACTGATTCAACCTGTGACAATTTCAGGGGTTCAGTTCAAGAGAGTATCAACTCGATGCGCTGACGCGGAAATGCATTATTGCATCCTCGGCATGAAGTCACTGGAAAGATATTTTCAGTTTATTCTACCAGAAAAATCAAGCCAATACATTTTCAGACATTGTCAAACTGTCTATTTGTATTAAACAATGGTTTATATAATTAAAAGAGACAAGATAGTTTTACATAATCATAATCGTACATTAACGAATAAATTACTTTTGTTCATGAATTTCTATGTAATCTATATAATTTCGAGTACTGCGAACAGCCGTACATAAAATTTCTGAATCTTGAAAAAAGGGATTTCAAAAACTTTGAAAATGCACTAACTTTTTAAATTTGTATCCAAAATAGCTGGCTAACGAACTTGACCTTCAGTTTTTGACACTGAAAGAGTGTACCAAAGGCCAGTCCCATATGTTAATTCTTTGAAAGTTATCGTGCTGACAAACTAAAAATCTACACACTCACAGACAGACACATTCGTTAAAACCTGTTTTTCGGATTCAGGGTGTCTCAAAACGTAAAAATTTGACAAAAACGGGGAGGGGGGGGTCCAATTATACACAAATATTTTATTCTTCTCTGATGAGAATCTAAAAAAGTCATGGATTGTATTATTTAACAAAAAAATGTTCTTCCAGCTGGAATCTTTTATATGATGACAGCTGCACGTTATATCTAAAAGCCTCAAGACTATTAAACAAAATACATCAAAATAGGTTGAAAATTGAGCTGTCCAGCCATTTTTATCCAAAAACAGTGCTTTTTGTCACACCGTGAAACGCGTCCAGATGATACATACGTGCGAATAAACGAGCCGCGTGGCAGAAACTAAACCTTCATTTTTTAATGATGATTTGTTTTAAATAATTGTTTTGGTAATGAGCATATATACAATCAATACTATAGTAGTTATCTCTTAGACTAGAAGTGCCAACTTTGTCCTTCTGAGATATTTACATTTGATATGAGTCAGTTTCGACGAAAAAAATTTGGTTACACATTTCTCTGAGACTGATGTCATAGAAAACCTCTCTACTAATAAAGATACGATTTTCTTGCATAGGGAAAAATATGCGAAATGTAATTCTCTACAATAATCTATATTTTAAAATTCATAATGTTCAATTTTGATTTTTATTCGGCAGGGTCCAGCTCCGCCACGCCAGAATGAATCTACGTCTTGTTCTTGCATAGGGAGTCCTATATAATATAATTTATATAATTGCATTATTTAAACAAAATGAAAACTCATCTGGGCCAGACTAACGTGCGCTTTTATATCTTGAACCACTTTAAACAATTTCAGCAAATCATATTGATTTTGCTAATTAAACAGAATAAATATAATTTATCATTGAAGAATAAGCAAGTATGTATACCATTAAGCCATTTCCCTTTCAGGGTAAGCGTGACACTACCCGATTCGAGTAGTGTTTCTAGGTTAGTTTCTTGTAGTAAATAACTACAAGTGTGGGCTCACCACACCCACGATGTGCCAACAGCACTCAGTTTTCTCGAATGGTCACCCATCCAAGTACTAACCGCGCCCAACGCTGCTTAACTTCAGTGATCTGACGAGAACTGGTTTTTTCAGCGTGGTATGGCTGTTGGCCATAAATAGTTGCTGCCAAGTAATATCGAATAAAAAAATGTAGTGTATAGGGGCGTACTTTTCCTTAAAACAGCCTTCTTTGACCATCGCTTCTGTTTTGAACCATCACAAATTTTAATGAAAAATCGAAAATTTACATTGTGAACCAAAATTTTCAGTGATTGATTCAAGGGACTTCAAAAAAATATGTTTCAGTTTTTTATATTGTTATTTTTGTGCATTTGATAATATACACGCATATGTTACGAAAGATAAAAAGATAAATTTTTCAATTATCGAAGAAAAACTGTTCGTATACATAGAAATATTACTTAGGTTAACTGAAATAAAATAATGATGAAGAATACAATTTTTACTTTATTTTGCAGCATCTGCATAAGTACATTCGCTTCAAGGTGCAGAAAGATTAAAACATACATTTAATATACACTCAGAGATATGTCATTTTGTGACAAAAGGATGTTTCTTGACGTAATTGGAATTTCCTTTCAAATTTAAGGTTGAGAGGATTTTCATTTGTCTCAACAGGAACCCTTCTACTGCAAATATTATCTTTATGCGACTGACTTCACCTAATCTTGTAGCCAAATTATTCTATTTGTGTAAATAGTATATTACGACCCAAGGCCAGAAAGTTGGATTTCCGGGCGTGTGTGATATGAAGGCCAAGGCGAAGCCGAGGCCTCGTATGACGCACGCCAGGGCATCCAATATTTCTGGCCGTGTGTCATATACTATTTTTCTTCATCCCCAGCCGAAAGTACGTTTAATAATTAATGTTAATTAATAAAATGCGTTGTCGGCGGCTAGCTCGAATGCTTTTTCTTTTCTGGCCAGCATCAGCACGCGCGCAACCTCGCGTAGCGCCGCTGCTGTTCTCGGGTCAGCTGAGCGGATGCATGGGATTCGGTCGCCCGCCCGACTTTTGCAAAGCCGAGGCGGAGCCGAAGTTTTGCTGGTCGGGGCGGGTATCAAAAATACATATTTTTTATTTTTTTCTTAATACTTCTTCCTCGTCTGCCAGACGAGGAAGAACCATTTTTGAGGTCTGGTGCCGTCTATTTTCATGCTCAAAAATCGCGACGACGCTAATCGATCAGTTTTGAGGTTGAACACACCGACCGTCTCTTTTTTCCATTCACCTGTCAAGATAAATATTTTTCAGAGGCTAAGTACACAATAACACAATACTGAGCGTTGCTACATCAGGTTGCTACGTCAGCGAGCCATAAAAATCTCACAGCCAATCAGAGATCGTGTTAACTCTAGCAGGCCGCGAAAGCCACTGTTCCCTGACAGAAATGCGGCCGGGAAAACGTACTTTCGGCTAGGGGACACGGAGAAAAAAACCACACTGTTATAGTAGGCTGAGCTCTTAATATTACAGCATGGAACTTCATGTGCGAAATTGGTATGAATTTCTACCAATATTGGCATCAGGTTAGACATTTTTAGCATTAAATGTCCTATACCATAAAAGAATCAAGCGCATGCCGTTATTGCTGGAGTCACATGCCCTTAGAGCAGTTGTGCCTTGCGAAAATAGCTCGAACTTCGCCTTGCTACGGTTGTAAGAAAACTCATCCTATTAGAGTATGAGTACTCTTACAAAAGAGATATTAGGCCACGCCTACCGGCGCTTGCGCGTGACCTAATATCTCGTTTGTAAGAGTACTCATACTCTAATAGGATGAGTTTTCTTACAACCGTAGCAAGGCGAAGTTCGAGCTATTTTCGCAAGGGATAACGGCTTTAAAAGCATGAAGCTTTGTACTTTTTTAGGATAAAGGGATTCCTGCTTAAAATGAATGAATTTTGTACCAAGATAGCAAGAATGAAACCTACGACAAAAGCGTGACTAGTGCTCTTACTATTATAGGCATATTTTTTTCTCCGTGGATGAAGAAAAATATATTCACGTGATTCAAAACAAAAAGGCCAGAGGACAATGCTTTTGTTTGAAGAAACTTTTTTTCTGAGTGTAATAGAGTTCAACATATTATAGAAAATGTCGCATTTTTTACACACTTTAATCGAGCGCGGAGTGCCAGGCAAGTGATGAGAATGTACTCATGAAAGCCCTAGGAGCTTCAATAAAAGCAAGATGGCCGCTTTAAACGGGGAGAAAATCCATGGTTTTTCCCGGCCGTTAAACTACAAAATTAAGATTTATATTCTTTTATGAATTGAATATTTCACATATTCCTGGTTAAAATATAAGTCAAAGCTACGTTATCATATTCGGTACGCTACAATAAAGAATAAATCAATGAATTTGTGAATTTTGCAAATTATATCACTTTAAGCAATTCTATGTTCGAAAAATTAAACGAGTACTTATTTTTTGATTGGTGCGTTTCAAATGAAATTTTCTTAATCCAAATAAGTTTAGGATTACGCATTCTGAACTGAAAAGTTTGATGATTGAAAAAGTTAACAAGTGAACTTAATATAAAAAAAGTTGAAATTAAACTTATTTTAAATGCCACAATATCCAGTGATATGAAATTTGTGCTACATAAAGTACTTTGATAGATTTTCTTTATACATTTGTGAAATGTAAACAAATCTAATTGTAAATGTGAAAAATTATTCTAGAACTTTAATTTTTAAAGGTCTATGCACGAACGCAGGTTAAACATAAAGAACGAGCGCATAGCGCCAGATATGACTGACGCGCGCGTTTACAAAAAATTTATCAACTGTGTGAAGAATTGTGGTTTACACACGTAATACTTTATAATTCTCTGCGATTTTTGATACTGGAGATTCCGCGATTTCTTCTGTGGTCAATTCTTCAACAGCACCGCTATTCATGTTTATTTTTGCACGTTTTGCCAGCCTTGAAAAAATGTAAATATTGCTCGAAGAATCGTGTGTCTGCCTGACTTTTGCAATATTGCCCAGACGTCACCCTTAGATGATGATAATACAATTTGTTCTCCGGTTGGCATGGCATTGAGGAAATGAGTTCTTGTTCTCAATCGAATTGGTTTATAGGGAGGAAAAACGTATCTTCGAAGTTCGAATATCCGATTCGGATTGTTGTGGGGAATAAGTCGAATAAATGCAAGATCTTCAAATCTATATCCAAGTACTTTTGGAAAAGTTTTTCTGAGAGTAGGAGACCTGGACCTGTCACGAAGAGGTGGCTCGGCAGCTGGTGGAGACCCGGCAGAAGAATGAGGCAGGGCAAGAGAATGCGTCATGGCATGAGAAAGAGACGTGTCTGGAGAATGTCTGCCAGGAGAATAAGAGAAAGAAGGTCCACTGCGATGAAAATCAGGATTAGGGCCGTCATCAGGCAAACGCTCGGACCGTAAACTTAATACTGAAACAAGAAATACAGGATTACATTTTTGTTTCAATTACACACTCTATGTTGGTACATCACGAGTTGTAAATGAGGTTGTAATTGAGGGGCCCAATTCTATAAACGCCTATAATTTTTTTTCATTCAACGGCTTGAGAAAATATTTTTTAACAAATAACTATATTTGAAGATTATTCACTTCTATAAAAAAAATGTCAACAGTAGAGTTGTAGGGAATGTTTTTCCCAAAAAAATGAGCTATGATTGAATGAAATTTATTAATTTAAAAAAAATTGGTAAGAAGGGACAGTAGGAAAGAATTTAATTTAAAAAAACATTATTCAAATATTTATTCTTCGTAAGTCTTAAACTTACTTCAGAGAAAATAATGTTTTTTTTTCATTAAACATGGCCTATAATATAATTTCAATTCTTAGAATCTTAGAAAACTTTGTTTTTTCAGAGACCTGATTTTTGGCATGAAACCTATTTAAGAAAAATGTTGTATTTTCTTGATGCTTTTCAAAATTCTTGAAAAGCTTAGAAATTTTTGTCTAAATCTTTAAAAAACTTTCATTCATGCACAATTAAAAAAAGTTTCCCAAAGTCTTCCAGTTTCCTTTTCGATATATTTTGATGTCTTTAAAATCTAAAATTAATTTAAGAAAAAGTAAACCCGAAGTCATTAAAAATTTTCCCAGATATCTTTTTGTAGGTGTCGAACATATTTTTTAAATGATGTTCAATATTAAAAAATCATTCACAATCAAAATTTTCTTTTTCATCAATAATGTTTCGAATCGTTCAGAAATAAATTTTTTCATGAACCAAAATTACTTACAGTACCTTCCCACTTATCGTGAAAGTCTGGTACTGGAATTCGCGTTAGGTGAGTTCCCCCATTACATTACAAATCTTTTGTTTTCAATTAGACAGTTGAGGAAACAAGTAGCAGAGAACATTCATAGGTTATAATGCTAATTTGACATACAAACCCTAAAAAAATCTCTTTTTTGTTACAAGTTGTACACAGAAAAAAATTAAAAAATTAAGAACGCTGGATAGGCATGTAAGTGTTTCCTTATAAACCAATTTGTACTGAATTTGTATTTTTTTTTAGAATTGACAACCATTCATGAATTGAAACTAACTTCTTAAATAGGTTACATTGAATGTCAAAATTTCTTGAATTTTTAAAAAATTAGTATGAAGCGACAATAAAATAAAATTCAAGTGCAAAAAGAGCAAAAGTTACATCTTAAATATTCCAAACTGCATTTAAAATTTTTTTTGATTGAAAATCTACGTTTGGGATGAAAAACTTCTAGTCTAAAAGATTTCAGAATTACGCATAGTAAACTGAATGGTTTCATAATTGAAAAAGTTAACAAGTGAACTGAACATAAAAAAAGTTAAAACCAAACTTTTTTTAAATGGCACAATATCAAGTGATATGAAAGTTGTGAGATTTAAACTAATTTGAAAGATTTTTTTTACATTTGTGAAATGTCAAAAAATGTAATTGTAAATGTAAAAAGTTGTTCTTGAATATTGATTTCAAAAGGTCTATACATAAACGCGGGGTAAGCATAAAGCCTGAGCGCAAAGCGCCAGAATTGACTGTCGCGCGCGTTTTTTATGACTTATTAACGGTGGGAATAATTGTGGTGTACATACGTAATACTGTATAGTTCTTTTTTATTTGTTCTTTGGAGGATACTGGACATTCCGCGATCTCTTCTGGGGTCAATTCTTCAACCGCGCCGCTGTGCATGTTTATTTTTGCCCGTTTTGCCAGTCCTGAAACAAATGTAAATATTGCACGAAGATTTGTGTGGCCGTTTGATAATAATTTTTCCAATATTGCACAGACGTCGCCCTTGGACGTTGATAATACAATTTGTTCTCCGGTTGGCATGGAATTGAGGAAACCAGTTCTTTTTCTCAATCGAATTGGTTTATCGGGAGGAAAAACGTATCTTTGGAGTTCGAAAATCCGATTCGGATTGTTGTGGGGAATAAGTCGAATAAATGCCAGATCTTCAAATATATATCCAAGTACGTTTCGAAAAGTTTTCCTGAGAGGAGACCTTGACCTGTCGCGAAGAAGTGGTTCAGCAGATGGTGGAGACCGGGCAGAATGATCAGGTGTGGCAAGAGGAACAGTCGTGTCTGGAAAACCATCAGACAAACGCTTGGACTGTGAACTTAATTCTGAAACAAGAAATACAGGATTAGATTTTGTTTTAAGCATCTACATAATTGTATGCTGGTTCATCACAAGTTGCAAATGAGGTTGTAATTGAGTTGCCCAATACCATAAACACCTACAATTTTTTCTTGTTCAACGCCCTTGGCCCATAGAAACTTTTAAAACAAATTGCATTTTTTAAAAGTATATATTCTTATGGAAAATTAAACTCTACATCTTTTTTTTGACAAAAAACTTGTAGCTTCTGCCGCTTTCGCAGTTAATATACAAATACAAATATTTGTTTTTGCCGCAAGAATGTGAAAAAAATTGACAGCAGATGACGTTTCGTACCCCAAGTCCGAAGGAAACGATACCTTGTGTCAGAGTACCTTCCAAACTGCCAAGGTTAATTTTCGTTGCAGGGAAATCGTACCCGGAAATTAGCACGAGATTCGCACTTTCTTTTTCTTTTTTGTTTCAATAAAAGTTATAAATTTTTACCTGTAAAAATGTGTAAATGATACATTCATACCTTCTTGTGTAAAGAACATTTGGTCGACATTACGTATAAGGTCTGCAACGTTTTCTTGTTGTGCTGACAGGCATGAAATTGAAATGTAAGACGCTGGACAAATAACAGAAGAGAACAAAATGGAAAAGTAAACAAAATTCACAGCAACAGGAGAAATTGAGATTGCGGAAATAGAAAAATTAACCGACGATTGTCTCATGGAGATTTTTCAGCATCTGAAAACGATAGCTGACAAAATCCATATAGAAAGAGTTTGTAAAAGGTGGCAAAATGTGCGCCAAAAATCGTGGAATAATTTTCAATCCCTCGATTTCTCAGCCAAAACTTGGGGGCTAGACGAAAATAAGTCAATCGATCAACGATTGATGAGAAGCATGGATTTTCATGAAATTATAAGACTCTCTGGAAAGTATTTAAATTAGTGTGAGAATATCTTTATAGATACCCTAAACCGTTACACTTTAACCAGCTCTTCCTAGAAATTAATTCATTATTAATCCTCATAATGTATCAAATTCTTGGTTGCCCAACAATGGTTTTACCAAGGGCATATATTCAACAACAAAAAATAACAAATTCATGGATTTCATTATTTAACAAAAAATTTTGCTTCAGCTGGCATCTTTTATAATGACAGCTGCAAGCTATAAATGAAAGTCTTAAGACTATTGAAAGAAATACATCAAAATAAGTTGAAAATGAAACTGACGAGACATTTTTGTCCAAAAACAGTGCTTTTTGTCACACCGTGGAACGCGTTGAGATGATACATTCGAGCGAATAAACGAGTCGCGCAGCCGAAACTAAAATTCTCCATATCCTAAAGATGATTTATTTTCAATAATCATTTTGATAGAAAGCATATTCATACTGAAAAAGTGAACAACCGTTTTTAACAACTTTCCCGCTGAAAGTTTTTTGTTTCTCAAAATTCGCCCAACTCCCCATGAGCTT
This sequence comes from Andricus curvator, assembly GCA_932195095.1. Classification (NCBI taxonomy): domain Eukaryota; kingdom Metazoa; phylum Arthropoda; class Insecta; order Hymenoptera; family Cynipidae; genus Andricus; species Andricus curvator. Next base: position 218,200 of record CAKNYM010050765.1, on the reverse strand, counting down.
AAAGATATAAATGCATGATTCATGCAATGTCTAAGGGAAAAATTTATAATATTTGTTTAAAAAACATATTTATATTTTATTCACTCTTATCAGTCGTAGTACATCATACAGAATATTTTCTGTAAATCTCATCAAACAATTTACGTATAGTGACTAGCCTGCCGGCAAATAATGACTTACACAATTTTTATTGCGTTACATTTGATAAGATTTTATACCACATGGCAAGTGATAACGAAATCATTTTACTATATCTGTTCAACTTGATCAGCGTGTTTCAGATAGCGGTTTTACTGTAAATCTGGAAAGATACTTACAACAAATTTGCCACCTTTCAGTTGACGTCGAAAGAAAATTATATACCTGTTGCGAAAAGTTAACAGCTTATGTTTAACTTTCATGTTAGTACCGTTATCGTAGCTTTGACCCAAAAAATCCTAAACGCTTGAGCCATATTCCTCTAATTTATTTGTTACAACATGCACAAGTCCTTTATTTATTACAACAAATAGGACGACAAATGTCATTTGTTCAACGCGAATTTTGTCAGGTGTATAATCAAGGATAATTGATAAATATTTTTCCGGTTTTATCAATTTTATAAAGGGTGACACAGTTTCATCCGCGATTAAAGTTATTATTTTATTTTTAATAATATTTGCGAAATGTACCGTCAAACAAACTACAGTCAAATAATGCTGAATATTAGAACAGAGTTTTTTTATCAAAAAATTTAAAATTGAATGAATTAAAAATGGATTTCGCCTGAAACGTTGGCTGGCAAATGTTTCAAATTTCAAACAAAAAATGCAATCATATGTCTGGAAAGAAAAAGTTCTCTATGATTTAGAAAATTGAAATGATACTATCAGTCCTATCTTTAATCTCTTATTAAAAAAAATCTGTTGTTCTGAAACAATGGTTTCAACGATTATAGCCGTGAAGAAATTTACTTTAAAACTTAGAAACAGTAGAGAATGTCTTCCCCGGGAAAATACCACAATCATTTATTAAAATTCAACCATTTTCAAAAAATGAATATGTAGCGACGAGAACATAACATTCAAGTGCATAAAACAACAGAAATTGAATCTTAAGTCTTCCAAACTGCATTTTAAAATTTTTAAATTGAAAATGTACGTTTATAATGTAAAATTTTCAATCTAAAAGATTTTAGAATTACGCATTTTTTTTCAAATTTGTGGAATGCAAACAAATGTAATTGTAAATGGAAAAAGTTATTCTTGAAATATTGTTTTAAAAGGCCTATGCATAAACGTGGCGTAAGCAAAACGACCGAGCGCAAAGCGCCATATCTGACTGACGCGTGCGTTTTTAAAAACTCATCATCGATGTGAAGAGTTGTGATTTGCACACGCAATACTTTATAATTCCTTGTGATTTGTGTTACTGGACATTCCGAAATTACTTCTGTGGTAATTCATTCAACCACACCGCTCTTTATGTTCATTTTCGCCCGTTTTGGCAGCGGAAAAACAGGTTTATATATTGTACGAAGAATCGTGTGTCTGCCTGACTTTTCCAATATTGCACAGACGTCACCTTCGGACGTTGATAATACAATTTGTTCTTGGGTTGGCATGGGCTCGTAGTTATAAGATCTAGTTCTCAATTGAATTGGATGATCGGGAGGAAAAACGTATCTTCGAAGTTCGAATATACGATTCGGATTGCTGTGGGGACTAAATCGAATAAATGCAAGATCTTCAAATCTATATTCAAGTACTCTTGAAAAAAATTGCCTGAAAGTAGGAGACTTGGACCTGTCATGAAGAGCTGGTTTGGCAAGTGGTGGAGATCTGGCAGAATAATGAGGTTTGGCAAGAGAAAGAGCCGTGTCTGCAATTTTCCTAAATCTTTCATTTGGAATTCACGAGATAGATCTTCTTTCAGCCTTTTGAAGATTTCTGTGCGATTTGTTGAGATAATGAGATCGTCCACGTAAGCCACGACGATGAGGAGAGATTTCTGAGTCTTTTGAATATAAACACACTTGTCTACACTTAATTGTTTTAATCCAAGTGTTTGCAGTCTTTCGTCTAGCTTCTTAAACCATTGACGGCCGAACTGCTTGAGACCATAAATTGACCTCTTGAGTTTGTAGACAAAGTTCTCACTTCCTTGAAGTTTAAAACCTTCAGCCTGCTCCATATGGATTTCTTCTTCTAGGTCTCCGTTAATGAATGTCATTACCACACCAAGTTGATATAGTTCTAGACCTAATTCAGCTGAAAGAGCCATTACCATTCGTATGGACCTTTGTTGAGCGACTGGTGCAAATGTCTCTTGAAAGTCTGTCCCAGGCTGCTGATTGTAGCCTTTCGCAACCAAACGTGCTTTGCGACGTTCGGCGTAGCCAGCTGCGTTGTATTTCGTCCTGAGAACCCATTTGCAACCAATCACCTTTTTATTTTTCGGGCGTTTGGTCAAAATCCAAGCACCAATCTGGGAAAGTGCATCAAACTCTGTTTTCATAGCTTTACGCCATTCGTCTTCATGAGGTCCGTCAAGAGCTTCTTGAACACTTGGATTCGTAGCCTCTTCATTTGCTAAAGAAACTTCTTCAATATCACTGATATTTACTGTGTAGAATAACTTCCTCGGTTTTCCTCGTTGTCCAGTCTTGGCTATCTTTGGCCTTCCTGGCCCCCTTCTAGACGTGGGAGTTAGATTGATCGATTCGAATGGTTCCTCCCCTGGTGGTTGGATTTCTGCATCAATTTCTTCTTCGGGATGTCTGTCGTTAATACGGAAATCGCTCTTGATAGATTGATTGTGAGAATCTTCATCTTCACTGTCCTGACTCAAATTTGGAGTGATACTCCTTTCATTTTGAACGTTTACATGAACTTGGTCAATATTCCTGTTGATGTCTTAATTTTTGAAGATAGGATCGAACGAGATGTAGTCATTTGTTCTGTCTGTTGGAGAGGGATCGATTTCTGGTTGAAGTTGAGTTTCGTTGAAGGATTCAAGAAATTTTATGTCTCGACTAGTCACTATTTCTCTAGCCTCAGTATTCCACAGCCGATATGCCTTTGCTTCAGTTGAGTATTCTACAAAGGTGAACGGCTTGGATCTACATTCGAAATTCCCCTTACTTGGCTTTTTGATCAAAGCATAAGCCTTACAGCCAAACGATCGCAGATGATAAATAGATGGCCTTGAACCGAACCAGATTTCGTATGGAGTTTGACCTCTTAATTGCTTTGCTGGACACCTGTTGCGAATATAGGCAGCTGTAGAAATAGCTTTGGCCCAAAAAATTTCAGGTAGACCAGCCTGCAACAAGAGACATCTCACCATTTCAACGAGAGTTCGGTTCATCCTCTCAGCTTTTCTATTTTGTTGAGGGGTATAAGCAACGGTGCGTTCTCGCCTTATACCATTTCGTTCAAAATCCTTAGTAAACTCCTGTCCACAATACTCGAGACCATTATCTGTACGTATGGTTTTGATCCTTTTTTTCAGCTTTATTTTCAGAAAAAGCTTTAAACTTGGTAAAAGCTTCCTTAGCTTTAAATTTCTTTTTGTGCAAATAAACTTCTACTCAGTTGGACTTACCATCGATAAAAGTCGCAAAATACGAATCCCCACCGAGAGATTTGCTTCTCATTGGCCCACAGACGTCGGAATGTATTAATTCCAACAACTTTTCACTTTTCGAGTCCGAAAACTTTGGAAAAGGTGTCGCAGTTTGTGCCATTTCTCCAATTCGCTTAACTCCATTTCCGAAGTCGCAGATGTGGAATGATCTTCTTCCTTCTGTGCTAATGTAGCATATACCACTACCATCGATCGATTCCACTTATCCGATCGACTAGACTTGGTACTTGCCTTGCACTCAGAAAATCCATCTGGCCTTGATTCTATGAAGTATAGATAGCCTTTTCTGCTACCTTTGAAAATAACTTCGTTCTTTTTGTTGTTAATCCTTGCACAGTCTTTGGTAAATATGACTGAACGTCCTCCTTTGGTAGCTTTAGAGACAGAAAATAGAGTAGTTTTCAATTCTGGTACAAACAGAACATTTTCTAATCTAACTTTTCTTTTCTCCGAGGAATCCAATACGCAAAGATTAATACCTTTTCCTTGAATGTCAGTTGTTTTGTCGACAGCTAGCCTTACCTTTTGCGATTCAACTTAGTTTAATTCTGAAAAGTAGTTTTTATCGTGGCACATGTGTGAAGTCGCGCCACTATCTATGCACCAAGATTTACCTGACGTGGACGCAGCACTAAACGCACAGGCGAAACATGCTTTTTCCTTGACGATGTAACCTCTAGATCTACGAAGGTAGTGAGAAAGCTTCTTCTGAATTCGAAGCACTTTGTTTTCAGTCATTATCTCTTTTACAGTAGTTGCACTTAAAGGCCTTTTTCTGGAATTTGAAATTATTTTCATTACTCGTAGACGTGTTATTGCCATTATTGCCGTCCTTTTCCTGACGATGCTGATTGTACTGGCTTCCAGAATATTTTACAAGAAGGGCTACTTGCGAGTTTTTGTCAAGATCCTTTTCTTTTCTAGAACTGGACTCCTCTAGTAGTTTTATTTTTAAAGCTTCAGGTGTCGGGAGATCATCGCGGGCTTCAATGGCACATCTAAAGTTATCAAAACTGTTTGGTACACTGAAAAGTAGTAATATTTCCAATATATAATCGTCAACCGAGATGTCCATTCCTGCTAAGTTATCAACTGTGTTGAAAAAATTATTTAGGTGGTCCGACATATTTTCGTGTTCGCCCATTTTCGAAAAAAGTAATTGTTTAAGCAAGGTTACCTTTCTTGCAGGACCTTTGGACTGATATACTTGTTCTAACTTTCGCCATACCTCGTTTGATGTGTTGCAATTCTTTACATAGCCTAATTCCGATAGATTAATTGCAAGGATGATGTCTGCTTTTGCTTTTCTATCCTCTTTTTCCCATGCGGTAGCTTTTACAGCTTCCTCTGGCTTGTCCTGGCTTCCATCAACATATTCCCAACGATCATTCTCGACGAGAATTGCTTCCATATGTAATCGCCAAGTATCGTAATTCTCCTTACCGAGTTTTTCAACATGAGCCAAAAAACTAGAAGCCATTTTTTTGGTGCAATTATAGCTTGATTTCCAGTTAACGATGATTTAGTAAATTTGAGGGTATATTTTGCTTGTTTTGCCTTCGTCGTAACCTATCACAGCAGATCCTTTTGCAAACCAAATTTTTCATGACACTAACTTATTCGTAACCCAGTGAAAGAGTTCTGTGCCCATAACCTATTGAATTTAACACGATTTATTCAGGGTTACAATACAGTTTTGCCAGAAGATGAGATATATTAATATCATGAAAAGGATACGTCGTTATTATAAACAAACAATTACAACTTAGTTATGAACATCGTAGAGACAGAATATAATCATCGATAGCCGATAGGTAATTACATTCAGGCTCGCGTTGCTGATTTGAATTTAAAACCCAACAAATAATTATTCTTCCTAAGTTTTTAAGTTTCTTAAGAGCAAATAATGTGTTTTTTTTTAATAAACATGACTGATAATATCATTATATTTCTTAAAATCTTAGAAAACTTTGTTTTTCCAGAGACCTAATTTTTGGCACTACACTACCTTGAGAAAATTTTTGTATTTTCTTGATACTTCTCAAAAATCTAAAAAAGGTTAGAAATTTTTCTCTAAATCTTCAAAAATGTTTCATTCATGCAAAATTAAAAGGAGTTTTACAAAGTCCTCCAGTTTTTTTCGACTTATTTTGATGTCTTCAAAACTTGAAATTAATTTAAAAAACAGTAAAACCTAAGTTATTTTTAATTTGTCCAGATATATAATTGTAGATATAGAACATTTTTTTACCTGATACCCAATGATGAAAAATTATTTGCAAATTAAAATGTTCTCTTTCATCAATAATGTTCTGAATCATACAGAAATACATTTTATCAAAAACCAAAATTGCTTGCAGTAGAGTAGAACAGGGCGAGGCAGCCAAGAGGCCACATTTTGGCGTGCAGAGCACTTGTGCGAAATGATATCAAAATGTGTATGGTGTCGTTAGACAGCTTGATTCTTTGGCTACAAAAATGCCTTGTGGCATTTTGACGTAGCATGCCCATGACAGTTTCTACAACCGTTTTCCAGAGACGCTATGTTTTTGCTCAACTGTAAAAACGTGGGGCGAAGCAGCCAACCATATAATACACAGACATATAATAATATATAAGTTCTTCATTAGGTCCAAGATGATATATAAAAATAAAAAACAAAGTTAAATGTCTTCTCTGACATTTAATGGAACTCGAAAGAAAAACCAAAAAAAAAAATTGGAAAAAATCGGAAAAATTAATATGTCATATTCGTTGCTGCTGTCCGAGGTTTCATAAGGAGTTTATACCTTCTTCGGGCGGCCTCGTCGAGGGCCGCCACAAGCAATTCACTTTTTAGCCTTTTTGGCATAATCTGCCGTTCTTTGGCTACCTAGCCCAGACGTGCTTTTTTCCCCAAAAATTTCACACAAAAAAACTATTTTGAATATCGAAAAAGCAACCATTTCATCGTGTTAAGCAAAAAATTCTACTATGGAAAATACTTACTTAACTTTTTTTACACAACCTATACACGAAGGATAAACAAACATAAATCACGAAAATGATCCTTCTGCTAGTAGTTTTTCACAAATGACCTGCTTTTTTCAAACTGCGACAGTCACGACACTCAACTTTTGGCAAATACAGCAGACTAACCTAACCTACCTTACATTACAAAGGCGCGCGATTTCAATTAACGCTGTGGAAATAAGAAGAAATTGGCTGCCTTGCCCACTGGCTGCCTCCCCCTGTTCTACTCTACCCTACCACCTATCTCGACAGTCTGGGACTAAGATTCGCGTTAGGTTAATTCCCCACCACTTCAAAAATCTTTTATTTTCAATTAGAATGAATTTGTATTTTTATAGAATTGATAGCCATTTATGAATTGAAAATAACTTATTAAATAGGTTACATTGAATTTCAAATTTTTTTTAATTTTTCAAAAATTAGTATGAAGCGACAATAAAAAGAAATTCAAGTGCAAAAAACAACAAAAATTACATCATAAGTCTTCCAAACTGAATTAAAATTTTTTTTTACTTGAAAGGAGACCTAGCACAAATTGTAATTCTAGTAAAACTAAGAAAAATTGTATGGGAGAAATTTCCCATCCAACCGAATTACAATTATTTGTTCAGTTTTAAAGGGGAAAAGCAGACCTCTGCGACTGCGTATTGTTCATTTTGTTGAAATGAAAACTGACGAGACTGCAGATGAAAGTATTTGTGATTTTTCGATTTTTTTCATTTTCTCAACTTTGACGATGCTTTTACGATATTATTCCATCTTGAAGATTTTTTACAACACAATATGTTGAAAGTAAATTTAATGCCGCATCGAATGAGCATCTTTTGAATGAAATTGAATGAAAATTGACGGAGTTGTGTGAATTTAAATATTTTAAGAATTTTTCGCTAAATTTGCATTACGTAGCTGACGTGGAATTTGCACCATGGCGCCTGGCGAGGGATGAAACTGATAGCAATAATCAACATAACAATGATAGCAACACTCAACTCAGTGCTCATATTTTATGAAAAAACAATTAATTTTAACAAGTAATCATTCGAAATTACGAAAAAATTACTTTTTTTCATGAATTTTTATATAATATCGGCCAAGGATAAGAGCAGAGTACAGACAATCTTCATCTTTTCTTAGTAGAAGGCAAACTGATTAATGTATTAATTAAAAATTTGATTAACAATGTAGTATACCATTAAGCTAATGAATATTCTACTGATTCATTAGCCTATACAATCTATACTATTGCCTTTATCTCTTAGACTAAAGGCGTCCACCTTGTACTTCTGAGATATTTACATTTGATAAGAGTCAGTTTACAACGAAAAAATTTGTTTACACATTTCTCTGAAAATGATCTCATAGAAAACTCTTCTACTAATAAAGATACGATTTTCTTGCAAAGAAAAAAATATGCGGAATGTAATTCTCTACAATAATGTATATTTAAAAATCCAAATGTTCAATTTTGATTTTTATTCGCCAGGGGCCATCTCCGCCGCGCTAGAATGAAACTACGTCTTGTTCTTGCATGGGGAGTCCTATATAATATAATTTATAAAATTGAATTTTTTCAGCAAAATGAAAACTCAACTCGGCCAGACTAACGTGCCCTTATATATCTTGAACCATTTTCAAAAATTTCAGCAAATCATATTCATTTTTCTAATTATAAAGAATAAATATAATTTATTATTGAAAAATAAGCAAGCAATATCGAATGAAAAAATTTTGATTACTTAGCATGTTTACTAACATAATTTGAGGAGATTTAATGGAAGATAAATATAAAAATATATCAAAAGATTTTAAGGTTGGGGTAGGGGGCACTTAAGAATGCAGTATATAGGGGCGTACTTTTCCTTAAACCAGCCTTCTTTTACCATCGCTTCTGTTTTCTAACAAAAAATTGAAAATTTACATTTTGAACCAAAATTTTCAGTGATCGATTTAGGAGACTTCAAAAAAATATGCTCGCATATTAATATACGCACGCATATGTTACGAAACGTAAAAAGAGACATTTTTTAACTATCGGAAAAAAACTGTTCGTATACACAGAAATATCTTAGGGTAACTAAAATAAAATAATGAATTTCTTCTCAAATTTAAGGTTGAGAGGATTTTCATTTGTCTCAACAGCAATCCTTCTGCTGCAAAAATTATCTTTATGCGGCTAACTCCCCCTAATCTTGTAGCAAAATTATTCTATTTGTGTAAAAACTATATTCACGTGGTTCAAAACAAAACAGGCAAGAGGACAATGCTTTTTTTTTCAAGAAACTTTATTTCTGAGTGTAATAGAGTTCAGCATATTATAGAAAATGCCGCATTTTTCACACACTTTAATCGAGCGCGGAGCGCCAGGTAATCGAGAAAAAATCCAAGGTTTTTCCCGGCCGTTACACTACAAAATTAAAACCTATATTCTTTTATAAATTGAACAGTTTAAATATTCCTGGTAAAAAATATAAGTCTAAGCTACGTTATCATATTCTGTACTCTAGAATAAAGAATAAATCAATAAATTTGTGAATTTTGCAAATTATATCACTTTAAGCAATTCTAAGGTCGAAAAATTAAACAAGTAATTAAGTTTCGGTTGGTGCGTTTGAAATGAAATTTTCTTCATCCAAAAGAGTTTAGGATTTCGCATTGTAAACTAGAAAGTTTGATGATTGAAAAAGTTAACACGTGAACTTAACATAAAAAAAGTTGAAATCAAACTTATTTTAAATTCCACAATATCCAGTGATATGAAATTTGTGCTACATAAAGTCATTCGATAGACTTTTTTTAACATTTGTAAAATGTAAACAAATCTAATTCGAAATGTGTAAACTTATTTTTGAACTTTAATTTAATTTAAATTTAAAAATTAATTAAACATAAAGACCAAGCGCAAAGCGCCAGATTTGACTGACACGCGCGCCTTTTGAAATTTATTAACTGTGTAAAGAATTGTGGTTCACACACGTGATACTGTATAATTCTTTGTGATTAGTTCTTTGGAGGATACTGGACATTCCGCGATTTCTTCTGGGGTCAATTCTTCAACCGCGCCGCTATGCATGTTTATTTTTGCCCGTGTTGACAGCCCAAAAACAGGTTTAAATATTGCTCGAAGAATTGTGTGTCTGCTTGATGATTTTTCCAATATTGCACAAACGTCGCCGTTGGACATTGATAATACAATTTGTTCTTTGGTTGGTATGGGATTGAGGAAACCAGTTCTTGTTCTCAACCGAATTGGTTTATCGGAAGGAAAAACGTATCTTCGAAGTTCGAATATCCGATGCGGATTGTTGTAGGGAGCAAGTCGAATAGATGCAAGATCTTCAAATTTATGTCCAAGTACTCTTGGAAAAGTTTTCCTGAGAGTAGGAGACCTGGACCTGTCACGAAGAGGTGGCTCGGCAGCTGGTGGAGACCCGGCAGAAGAATGAGGCAGGGCAAGAGAATGCGTCATGGCAACAGAAAGAGTCGTGCCTGGAGAATGCCTGCCAGGAGAATAAGAGGAAGAAGGTCCAGAGCGATGAACATCAGGATTAGGGCCACCCTCAGGCAAACGATCGGACTGTGAACGTAATACTGAAACAAGAAATACAGGATTACATTTTTGTTTTAATTACACAATCGTATGTTGGGATATCACGAGTTATAAGTGAGGTTGTAATTGAGGGGCCCAAATCTATAAACGCCTATAATTCTTTCTCTTTCAACGACTCGAGAAAACATTTTTTAAACAAATAACTATATTTGAAGATTATTTACTTATTTAAAAAAACAGAAACAGTAGAGTTGTAGGGAATAATTTACCTAAAAAAATCAGCCATGATTGAATAAAATTCAATAATTTTTAAGAAATTGGTGAGAAGGGATATTAGGAAAAAATTTAATTTAAAAGACCATTATTTAAATATTTATTCTTCGCAAGTTTTGAACTTTCTTGAGAGAAAATAATGCTTGATTTTTTTTCACTAAACATGGCCGATAATATGATTATAGTTTTTTAAATCTTAGAAAACTTTGTTTATTCAGAAACCTGATTTTTGGCACGACAACTATTTAAGAAAATTTTTGTATTTTCTTGATGCTTTTCAAAATTCTTGAAAAGCTTAGAAATTTGTGTCTAAATCTTCAAAAGTCTTTCATTCATGCACGATTAAAAAAAGTTTCCCAAAGTCTTCCAGTTTCCTTTTCGACATATTTTGAAGTCTTCAAAACTTAAAATTATTTTGAGAAAAAGTAAACCCTAAGTCATTTAAAATTTTCCCAGATATCTTTTTGTAGGTATCGAACATATTTTTTAAATAATATCCAATATTAATAATCACTTACAATCAAAATTTTCTCTTTCATCAATTATGTTTCGAATCGTTCAGAAATAAACTTTTTCATGAACCAAAATTACTTACAGTACCCTCCCACATGACGTGAAAGTCTGGTAGTGGGATTCGCGTTAGGTGAATTCCGCCATTACATTAAAACTCTTTTGTTTTCTATTAGACCGTTGAGGAAACAAGTAGCAGAGAACTTTCAGAGGTTATTATGCTAATCTGACATACAAATCCTAAAAAAATGTCTTGTTTGTTACAAGTCGTATACAGAAAAAAATTAAAAAATTGAGAAATCTGGATAGGCATGTAAGTGTTTCCTTATAAACCAATTTGTACTGAATTTGTATTTTTTTTAAATTGACAACCATTTATGAATTGAAACTAACTTCTTAAATAGGTTACATTGAATATCAACATTTCTTGTATTATTAAAAAATTAGTATGAAGCGACAATAAAATAAAATTCAAGTGCAAAAAGAGCAAAAATTACATCTTAAATATTCCAAACTGCATTTAAAAAATTTTTTAATTGAAAATGTACGTTTCAGATGGAAAATTTTTAATCTAAAAAATTTTAGAATTACGCATTGTAAACTGAATGGTTTCATAATTGAAAAAGTTAACAAGTGAACTTGACATAAAAAAAGTTGTAATCAAACTTTTTTTAAATGGCACAATATCAAGTGATATGAAAGTTGTGATATTTAAAGTAATATGATAGATTTTTTCTTAAACAGTTGTGAAATGTCAAAAAATGTAATTGCAAATGTAAAAAGTTATTCTTGAACATGAATTTTGAAAAGTCTATTTATAAACGTGAGATAAGCTTAATGCCCGAGCGCAAAGCGCCAGATTTGACTGACACGTGCGTTTTTATGATTTATTAGTGGTGGGAATAATTGTGGTGTACATACGTAATACCGTGTAGTTCTTGTTGATTAGTTCTTTGGAGGATGTTGGACATTCTGCGATTTCTTCTGTCGTCAATTCTTCAACCGCGCCGCTGTACATGTTTATTTTTGCCCGTTTTCCCAGCCCTGAAACAAATGTAAATATTGCACGAAGACTTGTGTGTCTGTTTGAAAATTTTTCCAATATTGCACAGACGTCGCCCTCGGATGTCGATAATACAATTTGTTCTCCGGTTGGCATGGGATAGAGGAAATGAGTTCTTGTTCTCAATCGAATTGGTTTATCGGGAGGAAAAACGTATCTTCGAAGTTCGTATATCCGATTCGGATTGTTGTGGGGAATAAGTCGAATAAATGCAAGATCTGCAAATCTATATCCAAGTACGTTTGGAAAGGTTTGCCTGAGAGTAGGAGACCTGGACCTGTCACGAAGAGGTGGTTCGGCAGGTGGTGGAGACTGGGCAAAATAATGAGGCGTGGCTGTAGAAAGTTTCGTGTCTAGACAATGTCTGCCAGGAGAAGAAGAAGAAGGTCCACAGCGATAAACATCAGGATTAGAGCCACCATCACGCAATCGTTCAGACTGTGCACTTAATTCTGAAACAAGAAATACAGGATTAGATTTTGTTTTAAGTATCTACATAATTGTATGGTGGTTCATCAAGTGTTGTAAATGTGATTGTAATTGAGGGGCCCAATTCCATAAACGCCTATAATTTTTTGTCATTCAACGGCTTGAGAAAACATTTTTTAAACAAATAACTATATTTCAAGATTATTCACTCATTTAAAAAAAATAGGAACAGTAGAGTTGTTTGGAATATTCTTCCTAAAAAAATGAGCTATGATTTAATAAAATTTAATAATTTAAAAAAAATTGATACCCAATATTAAAAAATCATTTACAACTAAAATTTTTTCTTTTATCAATAATGTTTCGAATCATTCAAAAATAAATTTGATCATGGACCATAATTACTTACAGTACCTTCACACCTATCGCGAAAGTCTGGGATTGGGATTCGCGTTAGGTGAGTTACCCCACCACATTAAAAGCTTTTATTTTCAATGTTACAGTTGAGGAAACAAGTAGCAGGGAACATTAATAGGTTATTATGCCAATTTTACATACAAATCCTACCAAACTTTATGGTTCATTACAAGTTTCATACAGAAAAACATTAAAAATGTTAGAACTGTGGATGGGCATGTGAGTGTTTTCTTATAAACCAATTTGTACTGAATTTGTATTTTTTTAGAATTGATAGCCTATTTTGAATTGAAACTAACTTATTAAATAGATTCCAATGAATGTCAACATTTTTTCAATTTTCCAAAAATCAGTGTGAAGTGACAATAAAATAAAATTCAAGTGCAAAAAACAAGAAAAATTACATACCTGATGGCTCAGCTGGCCCTTCCTATGGTAAGGCGCTCGAACTCGAGATCGCTGCCCAACGGGGCGATTTGATGCTCAACCAGGGGCTACTGTATTATGTTGCGTTGGTACGTTTAAATCAAGTTCCCATATAAACCAGCCGAAAATACAACTTTGTATGTAATTCTGTATACAACTTTTGGATAATTTTTTAACGTATGCTACTGCGTAGATATCTCAGCACTTAATATACTGAAAACTGTCTTAAAAAAGGCACATTTCTTTTCAAGATCAGGATAAAAAAAGAATCTGGAAGATTTTCAGGAAATTGTTGTAATTTTGCAGAATTTTTTCAAAGTTTTAGGAAAAATTTGAATCATTTTTAAAAATATTCAGCAGTATTCGAAAATTCTAAAGATTTCGTAATGCAATTTGGAATTTTTTTTCAGGTTTTGAAAAGTTTTAGGAAAGTTCAAATCAAAGATAATTTAAAATTTCATTTCCGACTGGTGAAAATTTAATTTCCAATTTTTAGTGGTTGAAAATGGAAATAAATTGAAAAATAAATTTTCAATTTTCAGCTGTTGAATATTGAAATAAATTTAATTTCAAACAGTTGAAAATTCAGCTGCTAAAAATTGAAATATATTGAGTAATTTAATTTTCTTCAGTTTCCACAGTTACAGTAAAGTCTCACTTATTCCCGGTTCCCTGAAACGTAGGGATTCTTTATTTTCAAGGCTGGAGGGGTTCCCACCTCTATCGCGAGTGGGCAGGTTCTTTTCATCAAGCGACGTTCATTGACTGCCTGGCCTTGTATTGCTGCGCTTGCTCTATCTAAGCAACTTTTTCAACTGCGCATGTGCCGAAAACCGCGGTCGATTTGAAATCAATAAATACTATCAATAACAAAACACATAAAAAGACCGGACATTCCTAGAACTGCTGGCCCACGCAGTTTTTCAGCTCGAAGGGCGAGAGACGGTTGCGACTCTCGCATGAAAAACACCAGCAGCATAGGGACGAAGATACAGTTACTCACATGCGGAGATAGCGCAATATTATGTATTCCAATTGGAAACGTTTCAGACGGCCCGGATTTGTGCAGTTGAAAATGTCGCGGTCCGTTGGCCAGTGGTTCAAAAAGCGACTCAAATATTTTGCGGCAATGCTAGGCTAGGTCGAAATGTCAGCCGTCAGAAAGGTTAGGTTGCAGTATAGGACTGCAACTAATTGCACACGAGTTTTTGGAGAAAATTTCTGAAGGTAAAGGTAAGTGATAAAGGTCTAAAAAGTAATATTTCTCAATTTTAGAATCTATTTTCTCAGTCATGTCCCATTTTTTCTCGAGTGATGACCTTTCAGTGTCACGAAGTACAAGCAACTTTCCGAAATTTGAGGTTACTAATTTGACGTGCCACGAACCTGAAATTTAGGTCAGCCACAGACGCGTAGGAGAGTGTACAGGGACCGTGGTGGGGGTTGACGTAGCTGCGCAATTTGAAATAACCGAATACAGGGGGCTTGAAATAAGCGGGTCTTGAAATAAGGTGGACTTGAAATAAGTGAGACTTCACTGTAATTATTAAACTGTTGAAAACACAGCTGTTGAAATTTCAAATTACAATTTTCTTTGATTTACGACCATTGAATGGTCAACTGTTGAGTATTTCAACTAACGAAAATTGAAACGGCCTGTTTACTTGATATGGAAACATGCGTTTTTTCTGTTTTTTAATTAAAGGATTTTTGAACCATTTATATACTTTTTTTCAAGATGAAAATTGTTTGCAATCGACTATGTTTCAAAGAAGCTTCTCAGATATTATAAATTCAAGAATATTCTCAAACCTTAAAATTTAAGAACTGCCTTTTAGAAAGGGAACGATTTTAATGTCGCGAACGTAAAAGTACATAGAATTTTACAAGTCTTAGTTTGCTGGTTGCTACGGTATCCGTTGAACATAATTGTTCGGGAGACGGAACTTTCCAAATGCACGGTGGGAAAACGAGGTGGGTGGTCGGATGCGTTGACAGGGAGTCCAAAAAGTGTTGTTTTTTTCAAATAGTAAGCAATCCGGATGCTACTATATTGCCTGCAATTATTCAGGAAAATGTTTTACCCGGTACACATATAATAACGGATTGTTGGAAAGGGTATTGTGGTGTAGATCGCATTCATTTTAGACACTACTCTGTCAATCATTCCAAAAATCTTATTAATCTGTCGGACAGGAATATACACAAGCAGGGTACCGAGTCGCAATGGCCCAAAGTGGAGCGTTCATTAAGTAATGTAACACAGTAGCTTCCGGTTGAGCACCCCATCGCCCCGCTGGGCAGCTCGCTCAAGTTCGAGCGCCTTACAATAGGAAGGGTCAGCTGAGCCGTCAGGTATGGCACGGTACCCTGACATGGCCTTAAGCCGATTTTAGAATTACGCATTGTAATCTGAATTTTTTCATAATTGAAGAAGTTAACAAGTGAACTTAACATAAAAAAAGTTGAAATGAAACTAATTTTAGATGGCACAATATTAAGTGATATGAAATTTGTGATATTAAGAGTAATTTGATCGATTTTTTAAAAACATTTGTGGAATATAAAAAAATGTAATTTCAAATGTAAAAAGTTATTCTTGAACACTAATTTTAAAAGGTCTATGCATACGAGTAAATGCGGGGTTAGCATAACGACCGACCGCAAAGCGCCAGATCTGACTGACGAGCTCGTGTTTTTTAAATGTATTAACGGTGGGAATAATTGTGGTGTACATACGTGATACCGTATAGTTCTTTTTTATTAGGCTGGAGGATACTGGACATTCTGCGATTTCTTCTGTGGTCAATTCTTCAACAACGCCGCTATTCATGTTTAATTTCGCCCTTTTTGGCATACCAAAAACAGGTTTAAATATTGCACGAAGAGACGTGTGTCTGCATGGTGATTTTTCCAATATGGCACAGACTTCGCCCTTGGACGTTGATAATACAATTTGTTCTTTGGTTGGAATGGGCTTAAGGTCATGAGTGATTGTTCTCAAATAAATTGGTTTGTCGACAGGAAAAACGTATCTTCGAAGTTCAAATATGCGATGCGGATTGCTGTGGGGACTAAGTCGAATAAATGCAAGATCTTCAAGTCTATATCCAAGTACTCTTGGAAAAGTTTGCCTGAGAGTAGGAGACCTGGACCTGTCATGAAGAGGTGGCTCGGAAGGTGGTGGAGACCCGGCAGAATAATGAGATGTGGCAAGAGGATGAGTCGTGTCTGGAGAATGTTTGCCAGGAGGCGAAGAAGGAGAAGGTCCATAGCGATGAACACCAGGATTAGTGTCATTATCAGGCGAACGCTTGGACTGTGAACTTAACTCTGAAACAAGAAATACAGGATTACGTTTTTTTTTAACATCCATACAACTTTATATTGGTATATCTTTTTAAAGATATTTTTAGTTTGTTCTGCCAAAAAATTGAACCTTTTCATTCAGACTTTTTCGAACTGTTTCCAAACTTTTTCAAACAAGCCACGCAGCCGAAACTTAACCTTCTTCATTTCTTAATGATTACTCATCTTAAATAATCATTTTGGTAGGAAGCATATTCATACTGAAAAAGTAAACTACTTTATTAAACAATTTTCACGCTGAAAGTTTTTTGTTGCTGAAAATTCGCTCGACTCCCCATGTGCTTCAAGATATGCATGCATGATTCATGCAATGTCTCAGGGTACAATTAATATCATTTATTTAAACAATCATATTTGTATTTTATTCACTCTAACAGGAATAGTAAATCATACCGAATATTTCTGTAAATTTCATGAAACAATTTCCGTATAGTGGCTAGCGTGCCGGCAAATAATGACTTACATATTTATTATTGCGTTACAATTTGTAACATCGTGATTCGACTGCGTACCATCAGAATTACTACGTTGACATTTGATGAGATTTTATGCAAAATGACGACTGTGCATACAAATTGAAAGCTTTTGATTTTAGTGGCTAAACACTGTGCCTAATGGCGGGCAGAGAGGTATTCCTGTGTTTTCATTTATTGCTATTAACGCATCATCAATTTCACCTATTTGATAACGAAATCATTTTACTGTATCTGTTCGACTTGAAAAATGTGTATCAGATAGCAGTTTTACTGTAAATCTCAAAAGGTACTTACAACAAATTTGCCATCTTTCAGTTGACGCCGAAAGAAAATTATATACCTGCTACATAATTCCGAAAAAGTCAACAGCTTCAATACTACATTTTGCAACGGCCATACCACGCTGGAAACACCAGTTCCCGTTAGATCACTGAAGTTAAGCAGTGTTGGGCGCGGTTAGTACTTGGATGGGTGACCTTTCTGATACTACTGCGTTGCTGTTGGCGGTGGTGGGTGTGGTGAGCCCACACTTGTAGTTATTTACTACAAGAAACTATCTACCTAGAAACACTACCCGAATCGGGTAGTGTCACGCTTACCCCTTGAGGCTCGCCGAAAGGGAAATGGCTTAATGGTATATATATATATATATATATATATATATATATATATATATATTTAGAGCAAGATTTAAACTGCGAGGACAGCAAGGAACATAAAATTCTTTTGGGTAAACGTCGAGTATATTCTTATGAACACCTTTGACCCAAAAATCCTGAACGCTAGAGCCATATTCCTCTAATTTATTTAATGAAACATGCGCAAGTCGTTCCACTTTTTCATCAGTGACTTAATGAAACCCAAGAAAGCACTCGCGTATGTCGTACTCGTTGTCTTAATGTGCTCACTCATTACGGGATCAAAAATATAATAAGCGATCAGATAGTGCACAGAGAGCCAAATGTTGTTCCTCTCATATTTGTACAACGTAGCATATACGTTTAATCACCTTTCAATCATCTGGTGACAAATGTTATTTAGAATAATAATTGTTGCACTTTTAGCCCGATCACTGCACCTAACACGGCTCTTTCAATATACTGATTCACATTGAAGAGCTTGTATGGACTGTTCTAACGCAAATCTTAAACAGAAATGAGCGTTGTTACTAACTAATCCATAGCCTATGTACTTGGTATGAAACAGTAAAATAGTTTTTCCACTACTATCTCCTTCATCGTAAATGACCACTTGTAGTGATGAGGGTGCAAATCCCAAACTAATAAACCTTGCCCTACTACGTTCACTACGGGGAGCGAATATGACTTATTTTCATAAACCTATACATCACTGTAAAATACCGATCCTAATAAGTACAGATAATCATTGGTGTAGTAATATGGTTTTCGCCAATTTGGGCTCGTCTGGTATCGAGGATCACCAGTCGATCGCCTTCCCAAAGGCGTGCGATGTAGAGACATTTTGAGAACTCAATATTTTTCTTTACATTATCTTTATTAATTCATTAAAAAAGAAAGAGGGTTGGGGGCAGGCGTAGGCAATAAGGATACGTGATTTCATCAGTAAACATTATCTCTCTATTTCAAAAAAAATCTAGATTAAAAAATTAATAACAAGTCCGTCGATATGATATTACATATTCAATACTGTAAAATCAATATACTGTTACATTTTTCATCTCTATCTTCTCTCTCCATACATATATATTATGCAGCCAGAACAAGCCGGCAGAAGAGAAAGAAAGGAAAACCTGAGACCACCCGCGGGCAGGCATCCAATAGAGGAAGAGCGATGCTTCAGCACCCTGAAAAACATCAACATCCAGGATTCTTGCGAGCCCAAAGATCTGGCTGAACTAAATTACGAGTTTCGTGGAGATTTTTTCGAAGAATCCGACCTATGGACTGTCAATTGTAGTGTGTATGATACAGCGAGAGCTTTGGCGGATGCAAACCGTAAAACAAAACCAACGGCTGATTATAAGACCAAAAGACAAATGCATCAATTCAACACAAAGATAGGCTGGACGTCCGCATTCAGTGTGTGATTTACTACATGACATCTGGCAGGAATCTCACCGCCAAGGTTCGACAGTTCGCGCGCGAACTGCGGATCCGTCATCACACATTCAACCAGTCAAAGCTGCTGACCATCAGGCAGCACATTGTTGACAGAATAATACGGGTACTATCTGACGCTACGAGAAGTCTAAAGCGATGGAAGAAGTGAGTCAGAGAATACGAACAGTTTTTCTCTGACCCATCTCGACTGTTCCAAGATCCTTCAGTTACTGTAGACCATCCGCCCAAACCAGAGCAGGTCAAAAGAAGAGTCAGAGAACGTAAATAGCTTGAAGGAGCTGTGCAACGCCCCCATAACACCAGAGGAGGAATGCCCACCTATCACTACCGAGGAGGTGAAAAAAGTATTAAGAGGCATGAAGAACTATTCCGCTCCGAGACTAGATGGTATCAAGACCTTCTGGTGGAAGATCTTCCCTTCAACCCACCAGCATCTATCCCGCATTTTCACCACATATCTAAAGTCGGAAGAGCCAAAAATGGCAACTTAGCTCACCCTAAGAATTATAGGCCAATCACTTGTCTCAGCACACTCTATAAGATCTTCACAGCTATCCTAAATGATATGATTGTTCGGACAATCGGACATGCGTGGCGTTAGATGTACAAACAACGCGATTCAGAAAAAGGAGTATCATCTGGCGTTTTCATCTGGAACACATCAAGTGACAACTAACAACGTCACGAAAGTTATGGACATGAGCAAAAGCATGCACCTTAAGTCTTCTGTTCTGCAACTTTACATCTCACACCGTCAAGGTGGTCGTGGCAAACTGATTCTTGCATGTCTTCACAGTAGAATTATTCTGGGTACAGTACGTATAGTCGCAGTTGAATGAGATCCTCTTCTCAAAATGGTCAGGAAGCACGAAGAAGTGGGTAAAGGAGTGTTTCTCTATAAAGCCGCGGAGGAGGCTGCTGAAACACTTGGCCTTGACTTCTAAATCAGGAGAAAAATTTCCGCGAACAGCTCCTCGACCAGAGGATTCACGGCATCTTCCACATAAATGTGGAGGATCAGTCGATGTCGTATGAGCTAACGTTTGCTTTCCTTAAATCGGGCCGCGTCCCCGACAGCCCTTATGTAAATGCGGCCCTGCTTTCAGGTTTAGAATATTTTCTCTAAAAATTTGTCTGCATTCCCATGAGGTCATGCTAAAATACTCCATTTTAACCAACGAGGGCTTCCCGCTCTTCAGGCCTCTTTCTAATTGGTCAATCACTGACGTGGGCGTGACCGTACAGCCAGTACAGGGACCGTGGTTTGCGGTGACGGAAATGCGCAATTTCGAATTAGCGTGTATAGGGGATTTCGAATGGGTGAACTTTCTAATAGGCGATCTTTACTGTGCAAAATTGGGCGATCGCGATGCTTGGGGTAACCGATCCGTTTCCCGGGGGTGGGGGGATATATTTTCTGCATTTTCCCAAGAATCCGGAGTGCTCGGAATATCAGTGTTCCTACGTTGACTGCTGAGACTCGCCTAATGCTGGGCCACGACGTGAGCCTCGCGAGTTAGTTGTTCCGCGAATGCAGTCGTGATTCTACCTCTCCATTTCAATATTTTCATTTTTCTAATGCGGCCTTGTTACCGATGCTCGGATTCGCTCCTAGCACCCATTAAAAAGAAAATGAAGACAAGACGTTTTAAAAATTAATTTCTACCATGTAATTTAAAAATAAACTCTTCCCACATGGGCGACGTGCTTCGCTCCCGATCACGACTCCGATCACGTAAGTGATCAATCTCACATCTTATTAACTTAAAGAAAATCATTAACTGTTAACTGTTTGGCGCTGCCCCTCCTTACCCTAAATGATTCTGCAAAATGTAGAATTGAAGCTGTTGACTTTTTCGGAATTATGCAACAGGTATATAAATTTCTTTCGGCCTTAAGTGAATGATGGCAAAGGGCCTACCCGGATAAGTATGTGAGAAGTGCCCTTGAGCCTTATCTAACCGGACTTGGTGTACGTTACAAAAAGAAGACTCTTTCCTGAAATGTTCAGCCTTATAACCTTGAAGATGACCTTTAAAGGTCACGTTTATTGTTTTCCAGTTTTTTGCGTATATCTCGGATTGTTTTTGATGGATTTTAATCAACCTGGGGTTGAATATAAGATCTCTTAAAAATACATTCAATACATTTTTTTTTAACAATTTTTAGCGCGAAATTTTAATTTTGACAGACATTCAAATATAATAAGTCGAATTTTCTCGAAATAAAAAATACATACATTAGCGAAAAAATTCACACAGCTTGCTCACATATCAGGTATTTATTACGAATTTTGCGAGATTTTTTGAAGTGGTAGAACATGGTAGAAAATATTGAAGAACGCACTTTCATAGGAATATCGGACTTTGAAGACCTTACATGACTATTAAAAAAATGATACAAGTGACTTTTTCACCATTTGCAAATCAAAATAGTCGTCTATAATGTTTCCGAAACTTCTGACACTGAGAATAGTTATTTGTAATACAGGCGAATGATGCAATCACACGAGTTACCAATCACCTATGCGCACGTGTATCACGCGCTATTTTTTGCAACGCCCGTCCGAAAAAGTTGTTAGGAGGAGGTAACGAAAAATACTAATTTTATATTGCATAGAGTGGAGTAAAGAAATTTTTTTGAAAAAAAACTTGAAAAAAAATGTGTGGAAAAAAAATATTCTTAAAAAAAAATTTTGTGAACAAAAACTTTTGAAAAAAAATTTGGTGACAAAATATTTTTGAAAAAAAATTGGTGACAAAAAATTTTTGAAAAAAAAAATTTTGAAAAAAAAAATTTGGGAAAAAAAAATTTTGAAAAAAAAAATTTAGGAAAAAAAAAATGTTGAAAAAAAAATTTGGGAACAAACAAATTTGTTGAACAAAATTTTTTGGAAAAAAAATTATTTAAAAAAAAATGTTGCCGTTTATGCTCTTTTGTCGGGGGGGGGGGAGGGGGCTACGAAACCCTAAAAACAAAACCTTCAATCATTAAAAAATTTGTTCAAGTTAAATCTAAATTTATTTCAAGAAGATACCAACACCAGTGTTTCAAGTTACCTATGCCAGTGTCTAAAGTACCTCATCTCGAAAGTGCGCATGCGCAACTTTTTCACCAGTGCCTAAAGTAAGCCATCTTCAAACTGCGCATGCGCGAAAATTATTCGCACACAGTCTGCTCAAATAAGGTCCTTTAGGCACAATTTAGAAGCATGAAAACGTCAACTTTAGAGGTGGGTGTTGCAAAAAATATTTTTCTACACGAAATTCTCCTAATTGCCATATATTTTGCAGTTTATAAGGCCACTGGAGCTTACAAATTTCTTTAGTAATATACTTGTATTCAGTTTGCTCAACATTCTTTGCAATCCTTTGATTGACTATGCCATAACAACCTTATCATCTGCGAAAGCTAATGCACGCATTCTCACGGTCCTGAGATCCTCACCTTCGTCGTCGAAGAGGGCCATTTTCATACACTTGTCAGTGTGAATAATTAAATGAGAAAACATTTTTTTAAATACCGTTCTTAACATGAATTTTACACAAAGCTGCTACTTTGCATTTTTTGGAGCATGTTTAGGGCACAGTAGATAAGGATCGGGGGGGGGGGGGGGGGTCAAATTCAAAGTTCTTGGGTGTAAATTATTACTTGAAACATCCTTAAGAGGTGTACAAACTTGACTTTACAAAAAGTTAATAACAAGTAATGTATGTATGTATATTTAATCTCTCCCTTTTACGGGTTTGAGGGCCATTACTATCCAAAATCAATCTTACACATTCATCCACACTCAACTGCCACTCTTTCTCTCCTGTACGCCTCTCTAATACATGTGCCCATGACTCCATTTCGTATCCACATACTCTACACAGATTTTCCTCTACATCCATCCAATATCTGCAAGCTCTAACTCCTTCTCCCAATCTAAACCGTACCACCCTACTTCATTTATCTTCCTTCTTTATTTTTGGCAAATATTCCGGTTCCGTCAAACCTTCGACCATCATATACCATCTATTGTACCTGGAGTCCATAATCTTTCTCCATCTCTCTTCTCCTCGTCTTACTAATAAATCTAGCTCTATGTCCTGCCACTCCAGTACTCCTTCTCGTATATCACAAACCCTCCTCATTTTTTTCCTTTCTTCCTTCCATTTCAAATTTCCCAAATTGCCTCTCGTTGCCTTGTTCCGAATTTCGCCCAAGCATACTTGTGCTATTCTGCTCCCCTCTACCCTTTTTAGGTTCTCTTCAAACCTCCAGGTTCTCTTAATTTGTCTAGTTACCATTTTTCCCTTCCTGATTCTTCCCTTAACATGTATCCTGGGCAACTCCAACTAACCCCCATTACCCATCTCAGAACACCGCCCAAAACAACGCATCAAACAGCCAGACCCTCATCCTGCAATCGTCGTTAAACCTTCTCTTTCCTATAACCCATACTTGGCCCATTACTTTACTCGCACATTCGATTCATTCCCTCACCTGCACTTCGTTCCCCCTCCTGCCTCAAACCAAAAACCTAGGTAACAGAACTCCTCCACAATTTCCACTGTTTGTCCGTCATCTTCCAAACGTAATCTATTTTGGTCTGTCTTCTTCTGTAGTATATCACCCTGGTCTTTTCCACGTTCACCGTCAAGCTAGATAGTATAGTTTCCTATTACCCAAAACCGTTCCCCCTTTCCATTTCTCCTTTAACTTCTCCTCTAAGTCTGCCAGCAGCATATTGAAAAGTAGCGGACTCAACGGGCACCCTTGCCTTAGTACTCTCCCTGTCCAGAATACCTCCCTTTTTTTCTTTCCTATCTTCACCCTAATCCTGGTTTGTGTAAAAATTTCCTTTATCCTCTCCACCAACCTTTCCTCTATTCCCCTCTCTTACATTGCCTGCTATAACACTTTTCTATTTACTGAGTCAAAATCTGCTTTGAAATCCACAAACAATGCGACTAATTTCCCTTTCATTCTCCCTAAATTTCTGTTAACCAAGTAGTTGAGTACGTAAATGTTATCTATTGTCCTTATCCCTTTCCTAAATCCCGTCTGATTGTGTGAGATACTTCCTTTTTCTTCTATCTGACACTCTAACCTTTTTCTTAGAATTTCTGCATATATTTTATAGCTTACTGGCACGAGAGTAATCCCTCTGTACTCCTCTACCTTCTTGCCCTCCCCTTTCTTGACAAGCGGTACCACCAGCCCTGTCATACACTCCTCCGGCCACCGTTCTCCTTTCCAGACCTTGTTGCAGATCTTCCACATCCCTTCCCTAACCCCTTCTCCTCCATACTTCATCGCTTCGTTCTCCATGCCATCCTCGCCTGTAGCCTTGTTTCTTTTTAGACTATCTATTGCCTCATCCACTTCTTCTCTTGTTATTTCGGTCCCTTCCTCCATTTCTTCCTGGACTATCATTTTATTTTCCCCCTTAATCCTATTTTACTCTCCCCCTAACAGACCCTTGAAATAATCCGTCCACTCACCCATTTCTATTGCTTCATTCACGCCATTCCTTCCTCCTCTTTCCCTATTTATCACGTCCCAACTCCTACCTTCTTTGATAGATTTTTCTACTTCTTGCTTGTATTTCTCCTTACCCCTTTGCCTTTTCCCTTCCAGCATCCTCTCATGTTCTCTTTTTCTCCTGTTGTACTGCCCCTTCTCCATTTCCCCTTTTCTCCATTTTCTTACACACTCTTTCATTCTGTCTTTACTCTCCGTGCATTCCTCGTCCCGCCAGTCTCTCTTTCCCTCTTCTCTTCCTTCTTTTGTACCTATCTCATCCATTACCTTCTCAATCGACCCTTTCAATCTTTCAATTAAGGAGTCTACTCCCTCCTCTTTTTCATACCTGACATTCTCCTTTTTCATTTTTTGTTTAAACTCTTTTAATTTATCTACCCCCCAGACTCCCATTCTCGTGTTCCTTTCTCCCCCTCTTTCCTTTCTCCCTCTGTCGCTTTTACAGAAGCCAGCTTTAAGTGTAGCTATTACCGGGAATTGCTCGGACCTTATCTCATTTCCCCGCCTTCATACTCCCTATCATATTCCTAATTCTTTCTTCCGCCAGGATGTAGTCTATTATTGTTTCTCCCTTACCTATAAATGTGATATCTCCTTCCTCATCTCCTTTCATATTGCCATTACATATAAACCATCCTGTTTCTCCTATTACGTCCAGTAACCTCCTCCCTCCCGGCCTGTCTCGCTATGTTTGGAGCTCTCCAACCTTCCTCTTCCCCTCTTCTTCTATATACACAAACCACCGCTATTTTGACTTTTCCAATTATAATCCTTCTTACCATTGTTCCATCCTTTTTCTCACTGTACCCCTCTTTTCTCTCTTTTACTGCCAATTCTTTTTTCACCCCTGAGAACATGCAGCTCATCCCTCTCCCTTTAACGTGTTCCTTTCATGCTTCTTGCACCTTCCACACATAACCTTTCGGTTACATCTTTTTCATCCCCTTCCAGTCCTTCTCATCCGCCCAGATTTCTCTCATCATAATCACATTCCACTTTTCTAACTCCCTCCAAAATCCTTCTTTCTTGTTCTTCAAGCCTGACACATTCTAGAAAGCTGTTCTCACGTTTTTCTCTTTCCATCCCTCATCTATCTTTCTCACTTTTCTTCTGCCTTGCCGTTTCGAAACCCCTCTGTTTCATCTATAAACTCTTTTGCCTCTTCGGTTTTCCTAACTTTCTCACTTCTTTTTTCCTTTTTCCTCATTTCTTCTGATTCTTTGTCCCAGAACCATTCCTCCCCATTTATCCATATCCTGTCTCTCACTATCCATACCAGGCGCCCTTTTTCCTCTCTACCCACGCCCTCTGCTCTATTTGCCATCTCCTTTTCCTCTCCCTCCATGTCAAATCCTCTTCAATTCTTTCGCTTCTTCCTTTCAATAATTTTTGTTTCTCCATAATTTTCTTTTTCTCCTTCTCACTCCCTACTTTTACAATAAACATTCCTTCTTTTCCTTCCTCCGTTCCTCCTGTTCTCTTAACTCCTTCTACCCTTACCTGAACTTCAATATCTTTCATAAGATTTTTTATTTTCGCTTCCCCTGTTTCACTCTCAACTGTCAATCCCTTAACTACTATGTTATTTTTTTTTTCTTCGCCCTTTCTTCCCATTCCAATCTCCTTTCAATCTCACTAAGTCTTTTCTTCAATCTTTCATTCTCGTTTTGCACGTTCTTATTACTCCCTTTTTCTATTTTTGCACTCTCTGTTTCTTTCCCCATATGCTCATTCCTGATTTCTAAGTTGTTTACCCGTTCTTCCAACTGTTTTATCTCATTATTTCTCTTTTTGTCATCCTCTTTCTGTCTATTCTCTATGCTCTCTAGTTTACCCCATACCTTGTCCTTCTCCTCTTTCCAGAGTTTACCCCAATCTTCCCATTTTTCTCTTACTTTTGTCACTTCCCCCCTTACATCATTTCCCTGCCTATTCATATCCCTATTCATATCATCCAGTCTCTTCCTTGCTTCCTCTTAAAACCCTTTTATTAGAGCCTCTAGTTTTCCAAACATTCCTCCATCCCCCTTTCTCTTTCCGGTGTTTTCCGTTCAGTCCTAACTTTCTTGATGTCCTTGTCCCTTTCTAATTCATCGTCCCCTTCCTCTCTTTTTCTTTTATCTTCCCCTTCACTACTGGTCACGCTCACTTTTTTTCGCCATTCGTCTAAACTCCTATTCAAGCCCGCGCTGCCTAGCTTGTTAAGGCGCTGTAGGTTAGAGGGCCTCCCGCGCTTATGGCCCGTGCCTGAATCCCTTCTCTCAGCCGTCCCCTCCCTGGTCGGCGTTTCTAACGTCTCCTCACTGCTACTGTCATCTTCCCCCTTCACCCCACTAACAGCGCTCTCATCACCATCACCTCTTATTTCGCCTGCATGTTGTACTATGCGATCGTCCAGTGACTGTCGCCCTCTGGCGCTCCAATTTCCACTTCACACAACTTACTTTCACCCTTGACACCTTTATCTTCATTCACCCTTCTTCCTTCACAACTGATCTCCGCACTCACTGCCCTTCCTGCATCCACACACGCTTATTCCCTTCACCAAAGCCAAAAAACTAACACTTGAAACAAAAGAGTTCTCTCTCACGAACGGTACCGGAAGCCAAGTTAATAACAACTATTTATTCATTCCATTTATTCGAAACCCGAGTTTCTTGCCTATAAATTCAATAATTTGATTAATATGTTTGTCTTTTTACTCTCAAATTTGTGTTGTTTGTCAAACGAAATCTCGTCTTTTTGGCTTAAAAATTCAATAATTTAATTACCATTTTTGGTGATCAAATTGTTGAATTTTCAAGCTAAAAACCAAATAATAAAAATTTTAACAAAAAAAAATGAATTCTTAACTAAAAATGTTATAGCAGGCTTTTCAACGGAGAATAATGAACTTTCAACCAAAAATAGTTGGATTTTATTATCAGTTCGCATTATTTTAATACTTTCAAAATATTAGGATAGAAAATTGGAAATTGTGGTTCTAAAATCAAGTTAATTTTCCTATACACAGCTCGGTTACCGGAAAAATGGAAAAGAAGAAGTACTTGTTATTTACTTTTTGTAAATTAAAGTTTGGTCACCTCTTAAGAAAGCTTCAAGGAATAATTTGCACCCAATAACTTTCAATTTACCCCCCCCCCCCGGAAGATCCTCATTATTGATCAGGCTAAAAACGGTATATTTTAAAATGTTTTCTAAATTGATTATTCACATGGACAAGTGTCTAAGAATGGCACGCTTCGACGAAGAAGGTGTGGTTCACGGTACAGTGAGACTGCGTATGTTAGCGTTCGCAAATGATAAGGTCAATCGATGACTTGTAAAGAATGTTGAACAAACTGAATACAAGTATGAAGAACATGTGCCTCAAAATTAACGTAAGTAAAATAAAAACTATGGTTCTTGAAGGAAATCATCAATCGTATATTACTTAAGAAATTGGTAAGCTCCGGTGGCCTTATAAGCTGCAAAAGATATGGCAATCAGGAGAATTTCGTGTAAAAAAATATTTTGTCAGTGTCAGACGTTACGAGAATATTCTAGACGAATATTTTTATTGCACATGGTGAAAAATTCAATTGCATAATTTTTTTAATAGTTATGTAAGGTCTTTGAAGTCCGATATTCGTATGAAAGTACGTTTTCAGATTTTTTCTGCCATCTTTTACCACTTCAAAGAATCTCAAACAATGTATAATAAATATCTGATATGTAAGTAAACTGTATGCTTTTTTTCGCTAATGTATATATTTTTGTTTTCGAGAAAATTCTACTTAAAATATTTGAATGTCTGTTAAACTTTGAATTTCGCGGCAAAAATGGTTAAAAAAATTTATTGCATGTATTTTCGAGAGATCTTTAATTTCACTCCAAGTTGATTAAAATCAGTCAAAAACAATCCGAGATATACGCAAAAATTGGAAAACCATAAACGTGACCTTGAAAGGCTATCTTCAAGGTTAAAAGGCTGAACACTCCGCGAAAGAGTTTTCTTTTTGCAACGTACACATTGGACCAAGTCCGGTTGGATAAATCTCAAGGGGACTTTTCACATACTTATCCGGCTAGGCCCTTTGTTGTAAGTATCTTTCGATATTTACAGTAAAACTGCTATCTGGTACACGTTGGTCAAGTCGAACAGATACAGTAAAATGATCTCGTTATCAAATAGGTAAAATTTATGATGCGATAATTTTTCTTTTTAAAAACACAATTTTCATCAGTTTTGACCTTGAAAATGATATTTTCAGGAATTAACATGAACCGTAAGGCCATTATTTACCGCTGAAAGTAGCGTAGACTCCACCAAAAATGTAAGGAATTCACAGCATTATTCCGAGTTGAAGTGGAAAAATACAACAAAATTTAGCATTCGGTATAACGAAGTTTTCGAAATTTTTTTGTTGAGAATGACAAAAGGTACAATTTTTTGATTTGCAGAAAAAAGATGCGCAATTAAATTTCCTATATAGATATATATATATATATATATATATATATATATATATATATATATATACTTCTAAAATTGAAATTTGGACCTTTTTTAAAAAAGTTATGATTAAAAGGTGTCCCTGCGTGTCCCTTGGCGGACCTATACGCTCGAATAGTCAGTGCCGTATCTGAAGGTGTTTACGTCGCGACTCTGAGCGCTTCTGCGCCATATTGTTGTGCCAAGGTCAGAAACTACATAATGCGGTCCTGAGTGTCGACATGTAGAAAGGCTTCTATTTTGTGCCGACAAGACCCGAGGCCGGTACAGAATTGGGGTATGAGTGTATTTTACTTTTATTTACATACTGTTGAAACGTGTGCAGAAAATGCCAGTTGATACGTCAGTGGGTACGTGGAAAATTTTGCCGTGTACTTTAAATCGCAAAAATTCTGATTTTCCAAAAGCTTAGAAGGATATTTGCCTAAATAATAGATATATTATATTATTATATTCACCAATAGAATTCAGGATAACGACCAAGGATAAGAGCAGAGTACAGACAATCCTCATATTTTCTAGGTAGAAGACAAACCGATTAATGCATCAATTAGAAATTTGATTAACAATGTAGCTAATGAATATTCTACTGCTTCATTGGGTTATTCAATCTATACTATAGTCGTTGTCTCTTAGACTAAAGACGTCAACTTTGTCCTTCTGAGATATTTACATTTGATAAGAGTTAGTTTCAACGAAAACAATTTGTTTACACATTTCTTTAAAACTGATGTCATCATCTATGTAAGTTTTAGGCGTTAAAGCTTCGGAAATTCAAAGAGCTGTTGAAACAAAAGCATCGGTCTCTAACTTCGATTTTCAATGACTGTGATAGAAACTCCCGAAGATATTTTTTTATCACAAAAATATGAATGTCATTATATTAACATTATGTTGTTGCACTGAGACTTAAAATGACGTGAGGGGCTAATCACTTGCCTTTCAAACATACAATATTAGAAATATGCTGAAATTTCAACTGGCATGATTCAATTAAGTTTTTTCTAAATATATGCATCAGATTTCAAGATTTCGAAGGTTTCGAGAGTTTTCAATAGATGACATGGAGTATCAGAGAATTCTATAAGTTTTAAAATATATAATTTGAACAGATGTTACAGTATTATAAAAGATTTTATAGTATTTTAAAAATTACATTTGATTCCAAATATTACAAACCATTTTACTTTATTTCAAAAAATGTCTAATGATTCCAAAGGAGTGTATAGTATTTCTTAGGAATTCCTAATACCTGAGAGGGTTCCTTACATTTCCAACATTTCAAAGAAATCACAAAGTATTTCCATGCGACTAAAGAACGTTCGAAAATATTTATTCAGATTTCAATTGATTTCACGAGATTCAATGAAAATTTGATTGAATCAGATAAAAATATTTATTGGCTTTGAGTCAAATAACAGGTTTTTTTATGCAAAGAAATTTCTTTTGAGTCAAAGAAATTTCTTTGTTTTAAGGAAATAGTTTTTTATCATAAAAAACTGTTCGTATACATATACATATCTCAGGGTAACTAAAATAAAATAATAATAAGGAATACAATTTTTACTTTATTTTCCAATATCTGAATAAGCGAATTTGCTTCGAGTTAAAAAATTACTAAAACATACATGTAATATAATAGAGTTCAACACAATATCGAAAATGACGCATTTTTTCAAACTTTAATCGAGCACGAAGAGCCAGACAAGTGATGAGAATGTATTAGTGAAAGCCAAAGGAGCTTTAACAAAAGCAGGGTGGTCATTTTATTAACAAAAAAAAATTTCCAAGATTTTTCCCGGCCGTTGAACTACGAAATTTAAAGCATTTATATATTGAACAGTTCAAAGATTCCTGGTTACAAATATAAATCTACGCCACGCTATCATATTCGGTACTCTAAAATCAATAATAAATCAATACATTTTTAAATTTTCAAAATTATATCATTTGTAGCATTATTCTAATTTTAAATAATTAATCTTTAACAAATATTCGTTTTTTATTCACTTTGGCTAAATTTATTCTCAATTGAACTATATCGCTAAATCTTAATTATAGAAACATGTCTATAGCCGTTGATTTTCCGACGGATTTAATTTTCTCCGTTCAGGAAATTGGTCCGGAATATAGACATCGGCACCAATCCTAAAAGAGCATTAAACCTAAAATGAAAGATTTTATTCACGACTGCGATTAAGATTTTCACTCTAAGTAATGTAACGTTATAAAAAAGAATTTTGGGATCACAAAAGCGAATGGGGATTTTGGAAGATTTCTCTCTGATCTAATTTTCCTTTTTATCCACTATTTCGGATTCTCAATATTAGTTATCGCAAGCCTCACTGATTTAAATTTTCTCCTAAATTCTGAATGTTCATGATTTATCAATTTGATTAATTCAATTTCGCGAGTTAAAAGTAAAATGCCATTTCGGTTTGTAATTTTAGAACACGCATTGGATGAGCTCCTATATTTAAATAGGTTAAAAATCCAATTATGTTTTACTTGTTCACAATCCTCAGTTGCATTTAATTGATTTTCTAGATTTTAGTGCACAGTGCGCGGGTACTAACTGGAGTATATTGCGCAATTTCATGCATTTAAATTCGGAAACGGTTCAGATGGCCCCGACTTGTGCAGTTAAAAAAGTCGCGGACCGTTAACGCACTTGCGCATTATGCATGTCAGTGCTTTTGAAGTGTCTTTCAAGTGTTTTTGTTGACTCAAAACGTGAAAAATATAAAATTCCCTTGAAATAGTACAATTAGCAAACTAAAAATCGTTTAATTAAAAAGATGTTAGTCAAGCGATGTTGTTTGTCTGAGTAATAAATGGTAGAATAAAAGGTAATAAGATATTAACTGACATACTTCAGACCAAAGAAAGAGATCCGTAAGATGTTGAAGATCCTTTCATCCACATTTTCGTCGACGTTTCGAAAACGCATAGTTTTCCTCATCAGGACAAGAGTCATTAATAAGTTGCAATTCAAAATGCGGCCAATCAAGTCTTTTTTTAAAAACCCAGGAGGAGAAGAAGCCAAATAGGATTGGTATTACATCCATTCTCCCTATTGATGTTATTAGGGTGTTTTAAGATTTCGATTACTTCTCTATGTTTTCTTGGAAAAATATTGTGATTTTTTGTAATGACGGTTGTTCTGTCAAATGGAATGCTATGTCCTGTTTCGATATGATGCTCAGCTAGTGCTGATTGCGTTAAATGTTTTAGCCTGACTTTACTCTCATGTTTCTTTACACGTTGGCTCACCGCCCTCCTGGTTTCTCCAATATAGATTTTACCAAAAGAACAAGCAAATTTATATACTCCTGGATCGCTGAGAGGTGCCTTTGTATCTTTAGGGTTGTTTAAAAGTTGTCCTATTTTTTCAGGTGATTTAAATATGGTTTGGATGTTGTGTTTGTTGAGAATTCTTCCTATTTGTTCTGTGATACCTTGAATGTAGGGTAGGACGGTGGCCGTTTGTCTCTCTCTTTCTTTAGTAGGTTGTGTTGACTTGCTTTTTTGAATGTATTTTCTTATTGCTTTTTCAATTTGTTTGTTTGTGTAATCTTTTTGTATGGGTGGATTTTTTGTAAACTTCATGTCCTAATGTGTTATCAGATCTTTTGTAAACTAGTACGTCCAAGAAAGGCAATTGATGAAATCGAAAAACTTGTGTAGTTCATCGACTTCATGTCTCCAGATGAGAAAAGTGTCTTCAACGTAACGGCACTAAAACTCCGGTTTAAGCTTGGATTGATTAAAGATTTTAGTTTATAGATTTTCCATGAAGATGTTGGCTATTACATATGAGATTGGAGATCCCATTGCTGCTCCTGAGGTTTGTTTGTAGAATTGGTTATTGAAAGAGAAGTAGGTATGATTGAGTCAGTGTTCTAGCAAAGGTGTGACATTGGAGGAGAAGTTTGCCAAGGATTTAATAATATCGATTGTATCAGAGATTGTTACTTTTTTAAAGAGAGATACTACGTCGGAACTCACTAAAATGTCTTGGGGTTGAATGTGAATCTGTTGTATCTTTCTTATGAAGTCAAAAGAGTTTTCGACGTGTGTCATAGAGTTTCCTGTGAAGGGAGTCAGTTCTTTGGTGAGAAAGCGTGCTAGGTTTTAAGTTGGTGAGTTTATTGCGCTGACGATCGGTCTGAGTGGAATGTTGTTTTTGTGGATTTTTGGGAGTCCGTAAAGTTTTGGAGAGATGGGATTAGTAGGTATTGATTTAGAAGGGTTTTTTTTTTGCTGAGTATTGTTTTTGTGGATTCTTTTTTAAGTTTTTTATATGTATCGTCAGTTAAAGGGTCCATGATTTTGTTGTTATAGTCTTCTTTATTCATTATTACTGTTGCGTTGCCTTTGTCTGCAGGTAATATTATGATGTCCTTATTTTGATCGAGTTCTTTAACTGCTGTTTTTTCTTGTTTTGTTAAGTTTGAGCAGGGTAGTTGGGCTTGGCGTAAGATGTTGGCCCTCCTACGCCGTATGCCGTATGGCGCTCTGGCCAATCACAGGCCTCGTAAAGAATATATATAAGATCAATATAACCTGAAACTTCAGTTTCAGGTCAGCCGAGAAGAAGTGAACTGCAATGTTCACGAAACGTCGGCAAGATTTATAGTTTTGCACACGATTAAAACCTGAAATTTTTAAAAAAAATTTATTATAATGAATCATCGAGAAAGCATTAAATCTATTATTAAATAACTCTACGGGGAGAGTTTTCTTACTAAAACTAACACTTTTAATCAGCTCCGGTCTTCTCAAGCCAAGCTACTAAAATCTTTAGCTTTCTTAAAACGGTGTAAGGACAACAACATCGTCCCAAAATTCCTACAGTTGAAAAAACATTTTGGGAACATCTAAATGGAAATCAATTCCACATAAAACAAGTTTGCTTCTCTTGCAAAAAAGAATACAAAAACTATTAAAACTTTACCTTTTCCTGTCAAACACTCTCAGAATTGACATTTGGTCTACATTGGACCGCATATCATTTGACCAGTCCCAACGGATTAAAGATCTTTCCACTCAAAAAAAAAATTTGACAAATTACTTCCAGTAAGGCACACACCATTAACTAACACAGTAAAAAACATGTCTAACCATCCTCTCAGCAATGAAATTATTTCAGCCTCATCTAAAGGACATAACTTTGCAGTAGCTCGCTGCAAAATTCCTAAAGAAGAAATCATCGGTAATTTGGAATCCACGATATATACCCTTCAACCCGAAAAAGCGAATGACATACGGCGTAGGATGGCCAACATCTTACGCCAAGCCCAACTTCCCTCCTCAAACTCAACAAAACAAGAAAAAAACAGTATTTAAAAAACTCAATCAGAATAAACACATTATAATATTATCAGCAGACAAAGGCAACACAACAGTAATAATGAATAAAGAAGACTATAAGAACAAAATCATGGACCTTCTAACTGACGATACATATAGAAAACTTAAAAAAGACCCCACAAAAACAATAGTCAGCAAGACTTACAAAAGCAATTACAAAATGTTAAACAAATCCTAATACAAAACGATTACACAAACAAACAAATTGAAAAAGCAGTAAGAAAATACAGAATTAAATTCTGCATCTTTTTTTTTTGGCAAAAAAGTTATAGCTTCTGCCGTTTTCGTAGTAAGCCCAAAAAGCTTGTAGCATGGTTCCGTGATTTGGCCAATTCTTAGAATTTTTTAATGCCATTTACAGGAGGAATTCTTTATGATGTTTCACAATGGGCGTGTATATGACATATACAAATTTCGTTTATTCAAATGTTATAGATTTCCGTTTGAAAAAATGTATAAATGATACATTCATATCATCAAGCTCACGGGGAGTTGAGCCAATTTTTAGCGACAAAACCCGTTCAGCATGAAAGCTGTTTATGAAGGTATAAATACGTCTTCTAACAAAATATTTATTCAAAACATTTTCTCATTAAGAAATTCCGAAGATTTTATTTAGGCCCTGTGGCATCTTCATGCGCAAGTGTGTACTCTCTTCAAATGATTAATGAACCAGCGAAATCTCACTGAGTTTCAGTTAAATCTACCTGATTGAAACAGCCAGAAGTATGTCACTGACAGTTAGTGAGAATTCACTAGTTCACTCAGTGGAGTTCCGGCACTGGTTTAACCAGTGAGGTTCACTGGTTCCTCAGTACCAGTAGTCATCTGGTCGTACCCTTGTCGTCTGTCAGCTGTTTGGGTATCACACTTATCATTCATTACTATTGTGGTAACAGTTGTAAAATTATCTTTTAAAAACCGCAGTTTACTCTCACAACAATAAATAAAGACCAGGTTGCAATATAATGGGATATAATATATTGCGCCTAGCTGTGGGAAGACCTGTCATTATGTCAATTCGTCGCGTCGCTCCAATTCAAACCCAAAGGGCCAGGGGCCTTCCCACTTTCAAGCGAAATATATAATGTCCTCTGCTTATTTCAGTCAGGCGCCAAATATTTATATCATAAATACTAGTACACAATAAGGTTCGACTTCACTTGAGATATGCCAAGATCTGACGGGCGACGCGCGCGTACCAGACGACTGGAGGTTCATATCTTGCCCACGTGGAGCGCTATATTACTGGTTGAATCTATCATTTGGCATCACTGGTGGAATCAGTAGCGCTACTTTAGTTGAATCACTTACTGGATCATCCAGTCAAAGAGGAAAAACCATTGGTTCCCCAGTGATAATTCAAAATACTGATTCAACCTGTGACAATTTCACTGGTTCAGTTTAAGAGAATATCAACTCGATGCGCTGACGTGGAAATGCATCGTTGCATCATCAGCAGGATGTCACTGGAAAGATATTTTCAGTTTATTCTGCCAAAAAAGTTAAGCTAGAACATTTTCAGACATTTTCAATCTGTTCATTTGCATTCAAAAAATGGTGTATATAATTAAAAGAGGCGAGATTTATTATTATTATTATTATTATACCATTAAGCCATTTCCCTTTCGGGGTAGGCGTGACTTGCTCGGTTGGAAAATAGTAGTGTGTATATGGGTATATAGGTATAAATTAGGTGGGTATATAGGTATGAGGTAGATAGTTATATAAGTGTTAGGTATAGATATTTTAGATTGATCTGGAATTCTCGTGTTATTTATTTAAATGACACGTTTATTCCGCAACACTGCTCCGACCCAGGTTGTTGATCAATCTCTCTAGCAATCACCCCAAGTGAAGAGCCTCACAAAATTGTTATGTATAGCTCCCCACTTAGGCCCATTAGTATCCAAGGTCTTTGTTTCAGGAGTCATTCATTCTATTGTCACTCTGTTTACAAACTATTTGTCGCCACACTTTTCTGTCCTGGCATACTACACTAGCTTCCTTCACGTCCATACATTTTTTCATGCAAGCTCTTGTGTTTCTATGGCTTCTTATGTCTCTACGGATTAATTTCTCATTTACAGATTCTAACCATTCTTTCGGCGTTCGACCTCTGGGCATTCTGCCATTTACTTTACCTTTATACACTTGTTTGGTCAGTCGTTCATCTTTAATTCTTTCAATACGTCCAAACCATCTTAACTGATTTCTTTCCCATGTGTCAACTATTGTCTCTTTTGCACCACATTCTTTGAGGATTACCTCGTTTCAGACTTTGTCCATCAGTGTTTTCCCGCATATTATGCGCAGAGGTTTCATGCCGATCGCGTTAATTTTACTCCTGTCCTTTTCTTGACAGGTCCATGTCTCGCTACCGTATAGTACAGTCGGTACGAATATAGAATTATGTATGGCCATTTTAGCTTTTTTTGATATGTTTTTATTTGTGAGGATGGATCCTACTCTACCGATAACCTGTCTACCCTTATTTATGCGCCTATCTAACTCCCCATCTATTTTTCCATCGCTAATGAATAGACTACCTAGATATACGTACTTGTCAACTTGTTCTAATCTCTCATCATTTAGGACAATATTGCATATTGTTTTCTCACTTTTTCCCTCAAACACCATTATTTTTGATTTATTTACGTGAATTTTGAGTCCCATGTCCTTCATGCTTGTATTAAGTTTATTCAGCATCCTTTTCAAGTCCTCGACTGATTCTGCCATAACAATCTTGTCATCTGCGAAAGCTAACCCACGTACCTTGATTGTTTGGAGATCTACACCTTCTTCGTCGAAGAGTGCAGTTCTTAGACACTTATCCATGAATATGATAAATAGCCACGAGGACATAACGCATCCTTGTTTCACGCCTTGCATAATATGGAACCAGTCACTCAGTTTCCCATTTACCCTTACACTCGCTTTACTGCCTGTATATATTGTTCTTACTGCTTGTAGGAGCCCTTCATTTACTCCGCACTCTTTAAGGACTTCCCAAAGTTTATTTCTATTTACTTTGTTAAATGCTTTTTCTAGGTCAATAAATGCTCAGAAAAGTTTCTTTCCTACTCTACTCTACTGCAGTTGCTTTTATCTCCCTTTCTTTTGTATATTGGTACGATAATCGCTTTTTTCTAATCGTCTGGGACTTTCCCCGTCTCGATACATAAATTTACCAATTCGCACAACCTGTGAGGTATGTACTCGCCACCGTATTTAAGTATTTCAGCGCTAATACTGTCTATACCAGCAGCCTTACCATGTCGCAGTTTTGTTGTCCTATATCTTCACCTCCCAATAGTTCTTTAAAAGGGTCTTTTGAAGCGTCTACTATCTCGTCTATATCATATAGCATTTCACCTTTGCTGTTTCTCATGCTGGCAAACTCTGTACTTTTACTTTCCTTCGACTGTTTATATAATAGTTTCATAATTCCTTCAAAGTAGTTTTGTATTTTGTTCTCTTCTTCTGTTCTGATTTTTTCTTTACTCTCCTTGACTAGTCGTTTAACTTTCCTCTTTTTGTCTTTGTAATCATTTTTGAGTCTATTTCTCTCCTCACCGCTAAGACCTGTCATGTTTATTGTTCTCTTGTGCGCTTTTTTTTTTTCTTGCTGGGCTGCTTGAATTTTATCATTCCACCACGCATCACCAGACTTTCTTCCTACCACTGCCGTACCACACACTTCAATTGCAGTTTTAACAATGATATCCCGTAAGATAGTTTCACATAATCACACACGTACATTAATTTGTATCATATTTTATGAAAAACAATGAATTTTAACAACTAATCATTAAAAAATTACGAAAAAAATACTTCTGTTCATGAATTTCTATATGATATCATTAACAATTTGTTTCCTGATTCAACAAATTGAAAATGCCTTCCGTATAGTTATTACACTAATTCAAGACATATTTTATTGCATTTCTAAATCTCTAAAACAGAGGCACGATTGAAAAGTAAAATAAAAAATCTCTCTGTTGCGTTGGGACATTGCCATCGCGCGCGGCTCGCTTCGCTCTAGCTTCGCTCGCAAGTTTGAGCGAGCCTGGAGCGCGCGACTGTTGGTTCTCGCGCCTCGCGCTCGATAATATACTTACCTCGCTCTATGCGCTCGGTCTTTGTATTTCTCCCATATTTATGCACAGAACTTTCAAAATTGAATGTTAAAGTATCGACAACTGCAATTTGGTGATTGTCAATCATCTTCTGTTAAAGCTCCTTCGGCTTCAACGAACACATTCTCATCACATATCTCGTGCTTTGCACTCGATTTGGTCCAAAATCTGAACTTTTCTACATTATGTTCAACACTTTTATGTCAAATGTACATTACATTTATTGACCGCGGCCTGGAATTGCTTATTCAGATATTGCAAAATAAAGAACAACTTTAATTTTATCATTATTAATTTAATATTTGACCTTATTTTGCATTAAATTTTATTCTCAGCTACCCTGAAAAATGTATCATTTTAATAAATTCATATTGTTACAGTTCATGATATGCGTTGGTATTGAAACATACATATTTCCATTGTCTTGTTTGTATGATTGAAAAAAAGTGCGCATAAAATAAGAAAAAAAAACAATTAATTTTATTAATAAACATTTCATTGCAACTTGTGTCGTTTCTCCAAAAATTTAAAAATAATTAATTGAAAATGTCCAGCTCTTTTTTATGCAAACAAATTTTATCGATTTATTTTTATCTTTTTTGAATACACAATTTTTGTTAATTCATCTTTTTTCTTATCTTGTACAGTTTGACGGCAAAATGGAATTTTTGATTTTCCACTATTTTTTGTGCGACAGACTTACAGACACATTCGTAAAACCTGTTTTTCGGATTCAGGGGGTCTTGAAACGTGGAAATTTGATATAATGACAGCTGCACGTTATATCTAAAAGCCTCAAGATTATTGAACAAAATATATCAAAATAAGTTGAAAGTTAAGCTGTCCAGCCATTTTTGTCCAAAAACAGTGCTTTTTGTCACACCGTGAAACGCGTCGAGACGATACATAAGTGCAAATAAAGGAGCCGCGTGGCCAAAACTAAACCTTCATTTTTTAATGATTATTTATTTCAAATAATTATTTTCGTAATGAGCATATTCGTACTGAAAAAGTAAACTACGTTTTTGAACAGCTTTCGCGCTGAAAGTTTTTTTTCGCTCAACATTCGCTCGACTCTCCATGAGCTTAAATTTATGAATGCGTTCCATGCGCAATTTCTCAGGAAACAATTTATAAACTTTGTTTAAACAAACATGTTCATATTTCATTCACTGCACCAGTCATAGTAAATCATACACTCTCCCGATCCCGGTAGCACGCCACTGCGATTAGTGTTTTGCGGACGGCACTGAATTTTGCCCGATGTTCTCGCAAGCGCTTCAAAGCCTTGCGCAGTGAACCCTTCCTGGATAGTGGAGGGGCTAAACGTCCCAGGGGCGAGATTAATGTCGTTGGTATTGGCGGTGTCACCTCCTGGTGACAATGTTGGATGGCGCCTCTAGTGTTGGTGCTGGGCTCCGTGGACGGGCAGGCAGTGCTCCTTCACCTGCTCCCGTTGATACTGTCGACGCGGCCGTTGCCTTGGCACGCTGCCGGGCAAGTCTCTGCCGCTTGTTTAATGCCATCCACCCTGTACTCAAAAGGACGACCTGTGAATGTGCCTGGAGCAGGTACTGGAGCAGTCAAGAGAGTGGTTTACCAGGGACAAATTAATCCCCAAAAGGACGCCCGGAGGGCCTGGAGAGAGAGCTACTTGCTGGTTGAGAAATGCGGCGTTGTGTTTCGAAGTGTTGCTCGGCAGTAAAAATGTTTCCCAGTCCTTGAATACTGAACTACGTTTTAAAAGTTCTTTAGTCCTGAAAAGGACTGAAGGTATTTGTCATGGAAGTGAAGAAACAATCTAGTCTTCTCTGCAATGAGTCTTTTAAACAAAAGAATCTCTCTAGGCTGGAGAGCCGAAGAGTAGTAGCGGAAGTTGGCATCGATATTCTGCGTAGTGTGGTCGGAGACCGAATGAGCACGGTGGCGAAAGCGCGCTCTCTTATCTGGAGAGCGCGCGGCTTCTCCCACCCCGTGGAAGTGGAGGCGAGAGTGGGAACCTCGGTCCGAGATTTCTTCCCCACTCCGTCGTATTATTATTAATGAAATAATATGATACTATAACTACATATAGGAAATTTACAGTTATCAATGATGTTAATATTATAATATATTTACATTGAATATTAGAAGGAAAAAGAAATATTCTTCAAGCAGAATATTAATGAAAAAAATAGAACGGAATGTAAGGGAACAAAAATTACAAAGTGAAAAAAAGAAAGTGGCTGGGAAAAACCCGCGTGAGTCTTCGCCGCTGTGCCCATACCTGGGCGCTTGGAATTTTCCTAGTTATCACGTGATGGATGAGTGGCCAGCATAGGTCGTCACAGCGGCAGAGGAAAGGAACATTAAAAAATTATAGAATTGAAAAACTTACAGGGGCGAACTATTTAAAGGTTCCTTTCGTCCGTCGCCCGTTACAGCCCACGGCGTATATCAAAGTAATGTCGAATAAAAAATGTTGATTACTCAACATGTTTCCTAAAATAATCTGAGGAGACTTAATGGAAGATGAATAGAAAAATATATCAAAAGGTTTCAAGGCTGGGGTAGGGGGCACTTAAGAATGTATTATAAAGGGGCGTACTTTTCCTTAAACCAGCCTTCTTTTACCATCGCTTGTGTTTTCACCCATCAAAAGTTCAAATGAAAAATCAAAAATCTACATTCTGAACCAAAATTTTTAGTTGTTGATTTAAGAGACTTCAAAGAAATATGCTCTTATTTTTACAATTGTAGGTCACACGAAAACCGAGAGTTTTGAAAAGCTAAAAAATATTCTAGTTATTTAATGTTTTAACTTTTTTATTTAAAAATAAATATGTTTTCAGTTTTTTATGTGGTTATTTTTGTCCATTTGATAATACGCACGCATATGTTACGATAGATAAAAAGAGAAATTTTTTAATTATCGGGGAAAAAACGGTTCGTATACATAGACATATCTTAGGGTAACTAGAATAAAATAATGATGAATACAATTTTTACTTTATTGTACAGTATCTGAATACGCACATTTGCTTTGAGGTGAAGAATTATTAAAACATACATTTAATATACACTCACAGAAATGTCCTTTCGTGACAAAAGGATGTTTCTTGACGTAATTAGAATTTCCATTCATATTTAAGGTTGAGAGGATTTTAATTTGTCTCAACAGGAATCCTTCTGCTGCAAAAATTATCTTTATGCAACTAACTTCACCTAATCTTCTAGCCAAATAATTCTATTTATGTAAAAAATATATTCACGTGGTTTAAAACAAAACAGGCAAGAGGACGATGCTTTTGTTTCAAGAAACTTTTTTTCTGAGTGTAGTAGAGTTCAACATATTATAGAAAATGTCGCATTTTTTACACACTTTAATCGAGCGCGGAGCGCCAGGCAAGTGATGAGAATGTATTCATGAAAGCCAAAGGTGCTTCATTAAAGGAAGATGGCCACTTTAATCGGGGGAAAAAATCAAAGGTTTTTCCCGGCCGTTAAACTACAAAATTAACACTCATATTCTTTCATAAATTGAACAGTTCAAATATTCCTGAGTAAAAATGTAAGTCTAAGCTGGGCTATCATATTTGATGCTCTAAAATAAAGAATAAATCAATAAATTTGTGAATTTTGCAAATTGTATCACTTTAGGCAATTCTAACTTCGGAAAATTAAACGAGTAATTATTTTTTTATTGGTGCGCTTGAAATGAAATTTTCTTAATCCAAATAAGTTTAGGATTACGCATTGTAAACTAAAAAGTTTGATGATTGGAAAAGTTAACAAGTGAACTTAACATAAAAAAGTTGAAATCAAACTTATTTTAAATGCCACAATAGCCAGTGATATGAAATTTGTGCTACATAAACTAATTTGATAGATTTTTTCCAAACATTTTGTAAACAAATCTAATTGTAAATGTAAAAAGTTATTCTTGAACTTTAATTTTTTAAGGGTCAATGCACAAACGCAGGTTAAACATAAAGACCGAGCACAAAGCGCCAGATCTGACTGATGCGCGCGTCTTTTGAAATTTATTAAGGGTGTGAAGAATTGCGGTTCACACACTTGATACTGCATAATTCTTTGTGATTAGTCCTTGGGACGATACTGGACATTCCGCGATTTTTTCTGGGGTCAATTCTTCAACCGCGCCGCTGTACATGTTTATTTTTGCCCGTTTCCCCAGCCCTGAAACAAATGTAAATATTGCACGAAGATTTGTGTGTCTATTTGATAATATTTTTTCCAATATTGCACAGACGTCGCCGTTGGACGCTGATAATACAATTTGTTCTCCGGCTGGCATGGAACTGAGGACACGAGTTCTCGTTATCAACCGAATTGGTTTATCGGAAGGAAAAATGTATCTTCGAAGTTCGAATATTCGGTTCGGATGTTTGTGCGGAATAAGTCGAATAAATTCAAGATCTTCAAATCTATATCCGAGTACGCTTGGAAAAGGGCAAGACAATGCGTCATGGCATGAGAAAGAGACGTGTCTGGAGAACGTCTGCCAGGAGAATAAGAGGAAGAAGGTCCAGAGCGATGAAAATCAGGATTAGGGCCACCATCATCCAAACGCTCGGACTGTGAACTTAATACTGAAACAAGAAATAGAGGATTACATTTTTTTAACTACACGATCGTATGTTGGTACATCACGAGTTGTAAATGAGGTTTTAATTGAGAAGCCCGAATCTATACACGCCTATAATTTTTTCTCATACAATAAGATGGCCGATAATATAATTTTAATTCTTAAAATCTTAGAGAACTTTGTTTTTTCACAGACCTGATTTTTGACACGACCACTATTTAAGAAAATTTTTGTATTTTCTTGATGCTTTTCAAAATTCTTGAAAAGCTTAGAAAGGACCCCGCACCAAATGTACAGAAAAAAGCCTTATGATAAAAAATTCTAAAAAAAATTTTTTCTTGTATTTTCGAACCTGCAAACTAAAAATTCGAAAGAAAAATGTCAGAAAGATGGACAGTTTTTAGACAAACACTTGTCCAAAGTTTCGATTTTTACATGTATTTTAATGGAAAAATGCTTATTTTAGCAAAATGTTTTTTTTCCTCAAAAACGCTATGATAGATTTGACTAAAACTTTTATATTTTGACGATCAGGCGTACCGAATCAAAAGATTCGTACCCACGATCTAGAAAGAATAACGATTCTTTGGGTATACAGCATGTTTTTGGGGGTGTTTTTGTACCCTAAACATCCAAGTAACATATATGTAAATCATCATTTCTTAGTAACTAAAATCAATAGAGATTTTTATTCATCCTCTACGGCATGAAACGACTTTTCAATAAGTGGAGTAAGCGTACATAGCAAGAATATGTTTTGACTTAATTTTAGGGGATGTTTTACCATCCCTTAAACAATGAGTCTTAAGTTCCTAACGCATTAATCAATAACGAAAAATAATTTTATTTTTAAATGCATGAAAGCTGATATTTCATGACAGAAAATAGTCGCGTACAACCGTAAAAGCTTCCTAAAGCACTTTCAACCCCTTATCAGATATAAAACCCACCCAAACTACCCCTAAATATTTTTAAAATTCAACAAAACCAACCTAATTCAAAAATCCGCCCAATTTTTGCTGACAATAATTTCAATTGATGCCAAA
This sequence comes from Andricus curvator, assembly GCA_932195095.1. Lineage (NCBI taxonomy): Eukaryota > Metazoa > Arthropoda > Insecta > Hymenoptera > Cynipidae > Andricus > Andricus curvator. The sequence goes on along the minus strand of CAKNYM010050765.1, from coordinate 173,779 downwards.
GGGGCACACATAAAGTCCCAACCCTTCAGCACATGTAGAACTCACCCCAGCCACCCCCGAATATTTTAAAAGTTCAATAAAGTCACCCTAATTCAAAAATACGCCAGGTTTTTCTGATAATATTTTCAGTTGATGCCAAATGGACAAAAAAGTGTCTCAATCCCTCAGCAAATATAGAACTCACCCCAGCAACCCCAAAATATTTTTAAAATTCAATACAATCACCCTAATTTCAAAGTACACCAGGATTTTTCTGAAAATGTTTTCAGTTGATGCCAAATCTAAAATGCCAAAACTAAAATGATCATTTTCCATTAAAACACATGTAAAAATTGGACCTTTGATAAGTGCGTATCTGGAAACTGTCCTTTCTTCTTACTTTTTTGAATTTATTGAATTTTTAAAATATAAAAAAATATTTAGACTTGGATGAGTTCCACATGTACTGAGGTGTTGAGACTTTTTGTGTGAACCGTTCGCATCAATTGAAAAAATTATCATCAAAATCCTGGATTATTTTGGAATTGGGCGGTTTATATTGAATTTTAAAAATATTTAGGGGTGACTGGGGTGAGTTCTATACGTGCTGAGGTTTTGAAACATTTTTTTGCCCATTTAGCA
>CAKNYM010050765.1:127863-173148 GCA_932195095.1 Andricus curvator | reverse complement strand
AGGGTGATTGTATTGCATTTGAAAAATATTTAGGGGTGACTGGGGTGAGTTCTATACGTGCTGAGGGTTTGAAACTTTTTTTTGCCCATTTGGCATCAACTGAAAACATTTTCAGAAAAGTCTTGGTGTACTTTGAAATTAGGGTGATTGTATTGAATTTTAAAAATATTTAGGGGTTGCTGGGATGAGTTCTATATGTGCTGAAGAATTGAGACACTTTTTTCTCCCTTTGGCATCAACTGAAAACATTATCAGAAAAACCTGGCGTATTTTTGAAATAGGGTGACTTTATTGAACTTTTAAAATATTCGGGGGTGGCTGGGGTGAGTTCTACATGTGCTGAAGGGTTGGGACTTTATGTGTGCCCCTTTGGCATCAATTGAAATTATTATCAGCAAAAATTGGGCGGATTTTTGAATTAGGTTGGTTTTGTTGAATTTTAAAAATATTTAGGGGTAGCTTGGGTGAGTTTTATATCTGATGAGGGGTTGAAAGTGCTTTAAGAAGTTTTTGGGGTTGTACGCGACTATTTTCTGTCATAAAATATCAGCTTTCATGCATTTAAAAATAAAATTATTTTTCGTTATTGATTAATGCGTTAGGAACTTCATACTCATTGTTTAAGGGATGGTAAAACATCCCCTAAAATTAAGTCAAAACATATTCTTGCTATGTACGCTTACTCCACTTTTTGAAAAGTCGTTTCATGCCGTAGAAGATGAATAAAAATCTCTATTTATTTTAGTTACTAAGAAATGATGATTTACATATGTTACTTGGATGTTTAGGGTACAAAAACACCCCCAAAAACATGCTGTATATCCAAAGAATCGTTAATATTTCTAGTTCGTGGGTATGAATCTTTTGATTCGGTACGCCTGATCGTCAAAATATAAAAGTTTTAGTCAAATCTATCATAGCGTTTTTGAGAAAAAAAAACATTTTGCTGAAATAAGCATTTTTCCATTAAAATACATGTAAAAATCGAAACTTTGGACAAGTGTTTGTCTAAAAACTGTCCATCTTTCTGACATTTTTCTTTCGAATTTTTAGTTTGCAGGTTCGAAAATACAAGAAAAAATTTTTTTTAGAATTTTTTATCATAAGGCTTTTTTCTGTACATTTGGTGCGGGGTCCTTTGTGTCTAAATCTTCAAAAATCTTTCATTTATGCACAATTAAAAAAAGTTTCCCAAAGTCTTCCTGTTTCGTTTTCGACATACTTTGATGTCTTTCAAACTTGAAATTAATTTAAGAAAAAGTAAACCCTTAGTCACTAAAATTTTTCCCAGATATCTGTTTGTAGGTATCGAACATATTTTTTAAATGATATCCAATATTAAAAAATCATTCACAATCAAAATTTTTTCTTTCACCAATAATGTTTCGAATCGTTCGGAAATAAATTTTTTCTTGAACCAAAATTACTTACAGTACCCTCCCACCTGTCGTGAAAGTCTGATACTGGGATTCGCGTTAGGTGAATTCCCTCATTACATTAAAAATCTTTTGTTTTCAATGAGGCAGTTGAGGAAATAAGTAGCAGAGATTTCTTGTTTGTTAGAAGTTGTATACAGGAAAAAATTAAAAAATGAAGAACTCTGGATAGGCATGTGTCTCCTTATAAACGAATTTGTACTGAATTTGTATTTTTTGGAATTCGCAGCCATTTACGAATTTAAACTAATTTCTTAAATAGGTTACATTGAATGTCAACATTTTTTAATTTAAAAAAAAAATTATAACGATGCGACAATAAAATATAATTTAAGTGCAAAACGAACAGAAATTACATCTCGAATCTTGTAAACTGCATTTAAAAATTTGTTTAATTGAAAATGTATGTTTGAGTTGAAAAATTTTTAATCTAGAAGATTTTCGAATCAGGCATTTTAAACTGAATGGGTTCATAATTGAAAAAGTTAAGAAAGTGAACTTGACATAAAAAAAGTTGAAACCAAACTTTTTTTAAATGGCACAATATCAAGTGATATGAAAGTTGTGATATCTATTTTAAAGTAATCTATAGATTTTTTTTCACATTTGTGAAATGTGAAAAAAATGTAATTGTAAATGTAAAAAGTTATTCTTGAATATTAACTTTAAAAATGTCTATGCATAAACGCGGGGTGAGCATAAAGCCTGAGCGCGAAGCGCCAGATTTGACTGACGCGCGCGTTTTTTATGATTTATTATCGGTGTGAATAATTGTAGTGTACATACGTAATACTGTATAGTTCTTCTTTATTAGGCTGGAGGATACTGGACATTCGGCGATTTCTTCAGTGGTCAATTCTTCAACCGCGCCGCTGTACGTGTTTATTTTTGCCCCTTTTCCCAGTCCTGAAACAAATGTAAATATTGCACGAAAATTTGTGTGGTTGCTTGATTTTTCCAATATTGCACAGACGTCGCCCTCGGACGTTGATAATACAATTTGTTCTCCGGTTGGCATGGGATTGAGGAAATGAGTTCTTGTTCTCAATCGAATTGGTTTATCAGGGGGAAAAACGTATCTTCGGAGTTCCAACATCCGATTCGCATTGTTGTGGGGAATAAGTCGAATAAATGCAAGATCTTCAAATTCATATCCAAGTACTGTTGGAAAAGTTTTCCTTAGAGTAGGAGACCTGGACCTGTCACGAGGAGGTTGTTCTACAAGTGATGGAGACCGGGCAGAATAATGATGCGTGGCAAGAGAAATATTCGTGTCTGGACAATGTCTGCTGGAAGAAGAAGAAGAAGGTCCAAAGCGATGAACACCAGGATCAGGGCCATTATCAGGCAAACGATTGGACTGTGAACTTAATTCTGAAACAAGAAATACAGGATTAGATTTTGTTTTAAGCATCTACATAGATGTATGGTGGTTCATCACGAGTTGTAAATGAGGTTGTAATTGAGGGGCCCAATTCCATAAACACCTATAATTTCTTCTTATTTAACACCCTTGGCCCATAGAAACATTCAAAAGAAACTGAATTTCTTGAAAGTATATATTCTTATAGAAAATTAAATTCTATATATTTTTTTTGGCAAAAAAGTTGTAGCTTCTGCCGCTTTCGCAGTTTTTGCAGTTAATATACAAATACAATTTTTTGTTTTTGCCGCAAGTTGCTTCACGTCGAATCTTTTATAATGACAGCTGCAAGCTATATATGGAAGTTTTAAGATTATTAAAAAAATACATCAAAATAATTTGAAAATGAAACTGTCATTCCATGTTCCAGCCATTTTTGTCGAAAAACATTGCTTTTTGTCACACTGTGGAACGCGTCGAGATGATACATACGTGCGAATAACGAGCCACGCAGCCGAAACTACCATTCCTTATTTCCCAATGATGATTTGTCTGGAATAATTATTTTTGTAGAAAGAATATTCACACTGAAAAAGTGAACTACCTTTTTGAACAACTTTCCCGCTGAAAGTTTTTTGTTTCTCAAAATTCGCTCAACTTCCCATGAGCTTAAAGATATAAATGCATGATTCATGGAATGTCTTAGGGAACAACTTATAACATTTATTTAAACAAACATATTTATATTTTATTCACTCTTAACAGTCGTAGTACATCATACAGAATATTTTCTGTAAATTTCATAAAACAATTAACTGATAGTGGCTAGCCTGCCGGCAAATAATGACTCACACATTTATTATTGCGTTACATTTTGTTACATCGAAATTCGTCAGCTCTCACTTCAGAATTACTACGTTGATGTTTGATAAGATTTTATACCACATGACAAGTGATAACGAAATCATTTTACTATATCTGTTCGACTTGATTAACGTGTTTCAGATAGCGGTTTTACTGTAAATCTCGAAAGATACTTACAACAAATTTGCCACCTTTCAGTTGGCGTCGAAAGAAAATTAGATACCTGTTGCATAATTCCGAAAAGTCAACAGCTTTAATACTACAGTTTGCAGAATGATTTACAGCAGGATTTAAACTGTGAGGAGAGCATGGAACATAAAATGCTCTCGGGTTGAAGTCTAGTATTCTCTTCTGAATACCTTTAAGTTTACCTTTCATGTTGGTACCGTTATCGTAGCTTTGACCTGAAAAATCCTAAATGCTTGAGCCACATTCATCTAATTTATTTATTACAACATGCACAAGTCCTTCACCTTTTTTATCAGTGACTTGATGAAACCCAAGAAAGGACTCGTGTATCTCGCACTCTTTGTCTTTATTTATTTCAACAAATAGGTCGACAAATGTCATTTGTTCAACGCGAATTTTGTCAGGTGTATAATCAAGGATATAATGAAAAGTATTTTTCCGGTTTTATCGATTTTATAAAGGGTGACACAGTTTAATCCGCGATTAAAGTTATTATTTATTTTGAATAATATTTCCGAAATATACCGCCAAACAAACTACAAGTACACGACCAGCTATATAGTATAGTTTCACACAGAATTACTTGAAAAAAAAAACTTCAAATAGTTTGTTATTTGGAGCGAATTAAAGTCAGAAAAGAAGATAATTTTACGCTGTGTGAAAATATTTCTTTTCCTACTTACTTCAAAAATGAAGAAAGTTATAACTTTTCCCCAATAGGTAAAAAGATGCAAAATAAAATTTCCTATCAGATTATTTAGGAAATTAAAATTCAAAAACGTATTCAAATACTGCCCACTCCATGAAAAATCTAGTAATAATAATCCTCAATGCGACGTTGCCGAGTACTGCTTCTCAGCCGCTACAGCGGTAATTTACTCAGTCATCGAGACCGAGAAGGCTGCCTTTATTTTAACATAAAGAACGTTAATTTTGCGGTGATACACACATGTTCTTATATGTATGTATTTAGAAAGATTTAAACTCTTATATTCGATGTTTTCTGGTGAAATTCTATAGATATCCAGACTACGAAAATTCATTATGCCCGCAAGTCTGACATGTTGCCATGAGACTCCATGTTTAATCCACCAACTTTATGAACAAATATTTCGAAAAATAGTTCGGTTAACCCAGCTGAAACTTCGCAAGGTGATGACAGGATCATTGAACTACATAATATTGTTAATTCAGCCAAAAAGAATAGAAAGTCGGTAACTTTGAACGTCCTTAACAGCGATTGGCTGTCGACCGAACGAAAAAAAATCTCCGACGCCTTCTTTTATAAAAACTTGCGCGACCGATTTCGTTCGCTTTGAACAGAGTATATACCAAAAATCTAAACTTACAATTTTTTTTCTACAATGGGTCGCATGTTCCTGGTACCTTCATATTCATAATATCAGTTTTTCGAATACGTTTTACGGATCAGGATATTCATTTTCTTGCTTATTGAAATTATTTTTATACATCCTAGTGAGCACCATATCAGTTTTTAGTACGATCAATCTTTCGAATACAGATAGATAACATTTCGTATTGAAAATACTAATTTTTCTACTGAAACATATTAAAGACTATTATGGAAGTACTAAACTTCCGTCTTTTAATATGAATAACTCAAATAGTTCCTCACTTTTCCGTGTTCTGTCACACTAGTATACTAAACTTTCATTCATTTTTATCATTTATTTGAATAAACAGTCTCTTAGGGCATTTTTCATTTGGCATAAAATCTTATCTAATGTCAACGTAGTAATTCTGATGTTACAGTAGTCGAATCTTAATGTAACTTAATGTAACGCAATAATAATTGTGTGATTCATTATTTGTTTAATTTTTATTTACCGTAATAATAATTAATAATATTCATTATGATAAATACTAAGATTAGTATGATTATTCATTATCGTATTTTTTATAATTTACTATAAACAGCTTTTAATGGTATATGGACAACGAAAATACTAGGGTCTGTGGGCGGGGCAGCAATTTATACACTGCACCCGGGCGCCGGATGTCTAGAAATGGCCCTGTACTGATATATATGTATTGATGCGCTGATGAAATTTGAAAAACTGACGGTTTTTTTCTAAGGTTATACACTGTTGGTACCGATGAACAGTATATTTCAAGCATACTGAAGGGACTTTCAGACATTTTAGAGTAAGATCCTGTGATTTAAGAGCTATTTTGTTAGTTTTCATCTTTTGACGCTTTGGATGGAACGTTTTATGTGTATATCACACTTTATCAAACAATAAAATCGATAATTGTTTATTCTAATCATAACAAAATTCTCGTCCTTCAAACGAATATTTGATTATGTTTAACGAAGTGCCTATTCACAACGAAAATATTTGTTCTGAACTTACCGATTTTTGATTATAAGAATATAAAAGTTAATTTTTCTTTGTAGAAACATAATTTTTATCAGCTTTGATCATGATGATAATATTTTCAAGCATTAACATGAACCGTAAGACCATTCTTTGCCGCTGCCGGCAGTGTAGACTCCACCAACAATTTCAGGAATTGGCAGAATAATGTATGCCGAGTTGAACGAAAAAAATACAACAAAATTTGGTATTCTATATAACAGGTTTTTCAAGTTTTTTTATCAATAGCAAAAGATACAACTCTTTTATCTGAAGACAAAAGATGCGCAATTAAATTTCCTATAAGAATATATATATACTTTTAAAATTAAACTCCGGATCAAACATTCTAATTTGCCTATAGCTTAAAAGGATATTAACCTAAATAATAGATATATTATATTATTATATTCACCAATAGAATTCAGGATAACGGCCAAGTATAAGAGCAGAGTACATACAATCTTCATCTTTTCTTAGTAGAAGACAAACTGAATAACGTATTAATTAAAAATTTGACTAACAATGTAGCCAATAAATAATCAACTGCTTTATTAGGTTATACAATCTATACTATAGTCATTATCTCTTAGACTAATGGCGTCAACCTTTTTCTTCTGAGATATTTACGTTTGATAAGAGTCAATTTCAACAAAAACAATTTGGTTACACATTTCTTTGGAACTGATGTCATAGATTGAGGAGATTGTCATAGATTTGAGGAGATTTAATGGACAATAAGTAGAAAAATATATGAAAAGGTTTGAAGGTTGGGTTAGGAGGCACTTAAGAATGTAATATCTGTTTCAATCAATTTCGTTTTAAATTGTTAAGTTTTGAATATTTGATTTAAAATTTCTCATTTTGAACGAACAGTCAACTAATGCTGAATATAAGAACAGTGTTTTTTTTATTACAGTGTTTCATCCATACCATCAAGATCACGGGGAGTTGAGCGAATTTTTAGCGACAAAACCCGTTCAGCATGAAAGCTGTTTATAAGGATATAAATACGTCTTCTAACAAAATATTTATTCATAACATCTTCTCATTAACAAATTCCGAAGATTTTATTCAGGCCCTGCGGCTTCTTCATGCGCAGGTGTGTACTCTCTTAAAATAATTAATGAACCAGTGAAATCTCACTGGTTTTCAGTGGAACCTAACGGATTGAAACAGCCAGAAGTGCACTGTAAAAAATGTTTGGAATTCTCCAACACTTCTACAATACAAGCGTAAGGCAAAATTGCAAACACAGTTTTGGAATGCCGAAATTGCAATACATGTATTGTAAGCGTCGTAAATCGCGAAGTCACCGTCGAGAATTCCAATACATGTATTGTAGCGTTTATATCGCTGCATGATCCGTTGCATTTGAAAACTACAACATTATATATTGTAGCGTTAACCTACATCTCGGAAATAAACTTCCAATACATTTAGTGGAAGTTTTATGCGGAAATTTTTAACAGTGTGTGTCACTGACAGTTAGTGAGAATTCACTGGTTCAGTCAGTGTAGGTGCGGCACTGGTTTAATCAGTGAAGTTCACTGGTTTCTCAGTACCAGTAGTCATCTGGTCGTACGCCTTGTCGTCTGTCAGCTGTTTAGGTATGACACTTATCATTCATCACTACTGTGGTAACAGTTGTAAAATTATCTTTTAAAATCGCACATTACTCTCACAACAATAAATGAAGGCCGGGTTGCAATCTAATGGGATATAATATGTTGCGTCTAATTGTGAGAAGATCTGTCGTTATGTCAACGTGTCGCGTCGCTCAAAGCCAAACCCAAATGGCCAAGGACCTTCCCACTTTCAAGCGAAATATATTATATTATCTGCCTATTGCAGACAGGCGCCAAATATTGATAACAAAAACACTAGTACACAATAAGGTTCGACTTCACTCGAGATATGCCAAGACCTGACCGGCGACGCGCGCGTACCAGACGACTGGAGGTTCATGTCTTGCCCACGTGGAGCGCTATATCACTGGTTCAATCAATCATTTGTCGTCACTGTTAGAATCGGTAGGGCCACTTTAGTTGATCCACTTACTGGTTCATCTAGCCAAGGTGGAAAAATCACTGGTTCACCAGTGATAATTCGGAATACTGATTCAACCTGTGACAATCTTACTGGATCTGTTTAATAGAGTATCAACTCGATCCGCTGACGTGGAAATGCATAACTGCATCATCAGCATGAAGTCACTAGAAAGATATTTTCAGTTTATTCTGCCAAGAAAATGAAGCCAGTACATTTTCAGGCATTTTAATGAATTTTAGCAACTAATCATTAGAAATTAAGAAAAAATTACTTTTGTTCATGAATTGCTATATAATATCATTAACAATTTTTTTCCTCATTCAAAAAATTGAAAATTACTTCCGTATAGTTATTATACTAATTCAAGACATATTTTATTGAATTTCTAAATCTTTAAAGCAGAGGCACAATTAAAAAGTAAAATAAAAAATCTCCCTGCTGCATTGGCACATTGCCATTGCGCGCGGCTCACTTCGCTCGTAAGTTTGAGCGCGCCTAGAGCGCGCTACTGTTGGTTCTCGCGCTTCGCGTTCGATAATATATTTACCTCGCGCTACGCACTCGGTCTTTGTGTTTCCCCCACATTTATGCACAGAACTTTTAAAATTGAAGGTCAAAGCATCGACAACTGTAATTTGGTGATTGTGTATTATCTTTTATTAAAGCTCATTCGGCTTTAACGAACATATTCTCATCACATATCTCGTGCTTCGCAATTGAATTTGTCAAAAATCTAAACTTCTCTACATTACGTTCAACATTTTTATATCAAATGTACATTACATTTATTTATGTACCTCGACCTGGAATTGCTTATTCAGATAATGAAAAATAAAGTAAAACTTTAATTTATCATGATTAATTTAATATTTGTTTCTTATTTTGCATTACATTTTATTCTCAGCTACCCTGAAAAATGTATAATTATAATAAATTTAAATTATGACAATTCATGATATGCATTGGTATTGAAACATACATATTTTCAAAATGCAACGTTTTTCTTCCATTTTTTCACATTCACATTCACATTTATTAATAATCGAACGTTGTTTGGCTTAAAATGTTCATTTTCGGTTGTTTTTTGAAATTTTGTAAATGCTATAACTCCGGTATTTTTTTTTCAAAAAAAGTCATAAGAATACATTGTTCGTCTTCTCAAGTACTACTAATAACCGTAGATAGAATTTTTTAATTTTGAAAAAAAGTGGTCTCAACAATTTGAAAAATGTACTCACTTTTCGAATTTCCATTCAAAATGGCTGGCTAACGAACTTGACCTTCACTTCAGGACACTTGAAGAGTATACCAAAGCCCAATCCAATATGTCAATTCTTTTGAAAGTTATCGTGCTAACAATCTGAAAATCTACAGACACACACACAGACAGACAGACTGACAGACAGACACGTCCGTGAAAACCTGTTTTTGGATCCAGGGGGTCTCAAAACGTGGAAATTTGACAGAAGCGTGGGGTTAGGGGGGGGGTCCCAATTTTACACAAATCGAATACCTTCTCTGATGAGAATGTAAAAAAGTCATAGATTTTATTATTTAACAAAAAATTTTGCTTCAGCTGGAATCTCTTATATAATGAGAGCTGCCCGTTATATCTAAAAGCCTCAAGATTATTAAATAAAGTACATTAAAATAAGTTGAAAATTAAGCTGTCCAGCCATTTTTGTCCAAAGACAGTGCTTTTTGTCACACTGTGAAACGCGTCGAGATGATACATACGTGCGAATAAACGAGCCGCGTGGCCGAAACTAAACCTTCATTATTTAATGATGATTTATTTAAAATAATTATTTTGGTAATGAGCATATTCATACTGAAAAAGTAAACTACCTTTTCGAACAACTATCGCGCTGGAATTTTTGTTGTGCTCAAAATTCGCTCGACTCTCCATGAGCTTAAGGAAATGAATGCGATTCATGCGCAATTTCTCAGAGAACAATTTATAAAATTTGTTTGAGCAAACATGTTCATACTTTATTCACTACACCAGTCATAGTACATTGTAAAGAATATTTTCTGTAAAGTTCGTCGAACAATTTCCGCCGGCAAAGAGCCTTTTGTCGAATGTGAAATTCCGAAAAGTATGTAGCTATGCAATTTTATGCACTTATTACGAATATAATCATAAAAATTGCCATAAATATAATTTTCAAGGTCTACACTTGAAAAAACCACTTTTAAAAAAAATGTTATATGATACGCTGATAAAACTTGAAAAAATTACGGTTTTTTTTAAAGGTTATACACCGTCGGTAACAATGGAAAGTATATTTCAAGTATACTGAAGGGACTGTTAGGCATTTTATAAAAAGTTCATGTGATTTAAGAGCTATTTTGTTAGTTTTTGTCTTTTGACGCTTTGGATTGAACGTTTTATGTATACAGGGTGACTAAAAAGTCCCGGGACGGTTGGATATTTCCTCCGGTAAAATATTTTTCAAAAAAGTGAAGGTCATTCCTGAAGTAAATTTCAACGAGGAATTCAATGGTGACCTTCATTTTGACCTTAAGTTGACCTTCATGGCTTTTTGAAGGTCAACTTTGTTTTTTTAAATGGAAACCCCCTTTTTTACATCTGCAATCGACAGAGCGGAAAATTATACGTTCAGATACGTACCCAAGTCATGGGTCAATTGTAACGTTCAAGGTCAATTAGAGGTTATTTGAAATAAACAAAGTTTTCCAAGAGGTCAGTACAATTCCTGAAGTATTTTTCAACGGGAAATTCAATGGTGACCTTCATTTTGACCTTGAAGTTGACCTTCATGGCTTTTTGAAGGTCAAATTTGTTTGTTTTTTTTAAATGGAAACCCCCTTTTTCACATCTGCAATCGATAGATCGAAAAATACTACGTTCAAGTACGTACCCAAGTCATAGGTCAATTGTAACGTTCCAGGTCAGTTGAAGGTTATTTGAAATTAACAAAGTTTTCCAAGAGGTCAGCGTAATTCCTGAAGTAAATTTCAACGAGAAATTCATTGGTGAGCTCTGTATTGATCTTGGTGATGATCTTCAAGGTTTTTTCCACGTTTTTTCCAAGCGTCATTAATACAGATACCCTCTCTCGTTCCGAAAGTTCAGCTTGCGCCATAATAATCTTTTAGCGAAAGATAGTAAGTATGTACTCGTAATACGTAAATTTAGTTTCGATTCGTAATATTCGTATTGAGATAGAAAAACGGTATAGGACTTATGGTATCGCCTTAGGTATTGACTTAGGTATCGAAAAACGGTAAAGGACTTTTCGATATAACAGAACAGAACTCCTGGAACTTTTAATGAAAAATTTCTTATATGATTTTACAATATTCAAAACGCTGTAGCCAAGATCAATACAGAGCTCACCAATGAATTCCCCGTTGAAAAATACTTCAGGAATTGCACTGACCTCTTGGAAAACTTGGTTTATTTCAAATAACCAATAATTGACCTTGAACGTTACAATTGAGGAGAGGTTTATCAAAAGTGCACATATCCACCTCTGGCCAAATAACATTTTTTTGCGGTTTTGGACTGAGGTTTCAGGTCTACATAAGTAGTTAAAACCGCATCTTTCAAAAGTGGACATTTCCCATTAAAACAGCATTGAAAAAACGTGTGTTTTCTTCAAAACTGAACATCTCCACACCCCAAGTCTCACACGTTTATCAACATCAAAAATGAACATCTCCTAACATTTTTAACATGGCCGTGTCCGCGGTTTTTTTCAAAACTTATCATCTCCAAACTTGTCGAAAATGCGCTCTATTTTTTATTTTATTTCCCGGGTTCCTCAACAGGTGGCAGCAAGCCCTTGAAGGATCGGATACATTGTTTTGTTGTACATACACTAGATCGCGGTGCATTTTATTACGCCACTCAGTTTCGTGTTGCGGCAATCGTTTTTGTGTGACACGCGTTACTTTGCTGCCATTTTCTTCGTCTGCCAGCAGCTCAGAGAGCTTCCAAAACAAAACGTGCTTACCAGGGAAAAGCAGACAGACGTTTTACAACTTCTTGAGCAACACTTCGGTGCAAATTGGCGCGAACTCCAAGAGTTGAGATGGTTCCGAGGCCCGTGTGAAGGAGCTGAAGATGGGCCTGAAGAGGATTCCTCTGCAGAAAGGGAGGAAAACGACTGTGATTGCTTGGACGAGGACCCTTTTCCTACCCACATTTAATCAAACTATACTTCATTTTTGGACCTGTAATGCATTGAGATTTTTCATTTTACATTTGGAATAAAAATGTTTTTTTTTTTACTTGTGTTTGATTCTTATTCTGCCTCAAAAGATTTTCTCAGTTTTTTTTTTTTTTTATCAAAACTCGACATCTCCACGTGTCCGCGTCAAAACTCAACATCTCCAAAATACTTATCCTCGTGACCAGGTCAGGTTTTATGATACACGGATGTAATTAGGGATCAAAACTAAGGGGTGGCGAAGGAACTTATTGATACAGTTGGTTTAATTTTAATAGCTGATGTGGTTCTGTATCGCGTTTTTTGGCTCTCCTGAAAAATTTTTGAAAGTGGAGATGTGCACTTTTGATAAACCTCTCCTCAATTGACCTATGACTTGGGTACGTATCTGAACGTAGAATTTTCCGCTCTATCGATTGCAGATGTAAAAAAGGGGGTTTCTATTTGAAAAAACAAAGTTGACCTTCAAAACCCCATAAAGGTCAACTTGAAGGTCAAAATGAAGGTCACCATTGAATTCCCCGTTGAAATTTACTTCAGGAATTGCACTGACCTCTTGGAAAACTTTGTTCATTTCAAATAACCTTTCATTGACCTTGAACGTTACAATTTACCTATGACTTGGGTACGCATCTGAACGTAGAATTTTCCGCTCTATCGATTGCAGATGTAAAAAAGGGGGTTTCTATTTGAAAAAACAAAGTTGACCGTCAAAAAGCCATGAAGGTCAACTTGAAGGTCAAAAGGAAGGTCACCATTGAATTCCTCGTTGAAATATACTTCAGGAATGACCTTCACATTTTTGAAAAATATTTTACCGGAGGAAATATCCAAACGGCCCGGGACTTTTTAGTCACCCTGTATATCACACTTCACCAAATGATGAAATCGATAATTGTTCATTCTAATTATGAATTTTTTCTGGGCTTACCGAATTTTCAAAGAAAAAAATGTTGGAAGATAATTTTTTTTAACATAATTTTTATCAATTTTGACCTTGAAAATTATATTCTCAGGTATTAAGATTAACCTTAAGACCGTTCTTTGCCTGCGTCGGCAGTGTAGCCTCCACCAATATTCAATATTCCAATAATATTCCACCAATATTCTTATATAATATAATACGGCTGCGAAGTACTATGGACGTATTCACTATGGGTGTATTTATTTGTGCTCATTTTATGAGCATTTTGCTTCCTCATAGAGGGAGGTTTTCCATAACAAAAGAAAAAAATGTATACTTTTAATATTTTTCAAAAGCTTACGTTTCTGTCTATCCGAAAATTTTATTTTCAGAAAATCAGAGGGCCCATCAAAATGTCAATTGATGTGTTCTGTTACAATGAACATCTTCTTAACCTACAAAAGTTTTATATTTCAAATTAAAACCTCATTGAAACAATGTAACTTTACTTCAAACTTTCTGAGTAGCTATTGATTAATCAATAATGGTCTTCAAAAGTTCGCCAATAGATCAATACACGTGTCTCGAAGACGCGAACAAATATATCATATACATTATAGTAGTATTCCCAATACTAAAAAAGTTTTCATTATGTCAATAAGATAAACAATATATTTTCTAATTTATAAACCGGTATTGCTAGATCATAAGAGGTCATAGAAGGTTCATCAATAGGTCATTCGACGTGTCTCGAAGACGCAAACAAACACTTCCGAGACTGTACTGTAATACTCCTAATATGAACAAAGTTTTTCTCATATAAATAGAATACACAATTTTTTTGAAACTTCATAAATCGGTACTGGTCGGTCATAAAAGGTTCACCAATAGGTCAATCGATGAGTCTCAAGGACGCGAACAAAAACTCTACATGTAATATTGTCGTGTTTTGAATATCAAAAAAATTTTTTTCATATAAGCAGAATAAACCATTTTTTTAATCTTCATTAATCGGTACTGGTGGGTCATGAAAGGTTCATCAATAGGTCAATCAATGCGTCTTGAGGACGCGAACAAAAACTCCACGTGTAACATTGTCGTGTTTTGAATTTCAAAAACGTTTTTGTCATATAAACAGAATAAACCATTTTTTTAAAACTTCATAAATCGGTACTGGTGGGTTATGAAAAGTTCATCAATAGGTCGATCGATGCGTCTCAAGGACGCGAACAAATACTTTACATGTAATATTGTCGTGTTTTGAATATCGAAAAAATTTTTCTCATATAAACGGAATACATAAATCGGTACTGGTAGGTCATAAAAGTTTCAATAATAGGTCGACCGATGCATTTCAGAGACGCAAACAAATAAGCTAGATATCGTGTTATTGTATTTTGAATATCAAAAAAAGTTTTTTTCATATAAACAAGGTAAAATTTTTCTTTTTAAATCTCGAAACACAAGAAAAAACTATTTCTAAATCGTCGATCTAGCTCAAAATCCTATCAGACCTGGATATCAATCCGAGCTACACTTCATGCAAATTTCATAATCATAGCTCTTTTACTTTTCGAGATATGGTGAACAGAAAAAAGTTACACACACACATACACATACACACACGGACATTTTTTTAAAACTTTATTTTCGAGCTCCTGGGGTCGAATTATATCAAAATATGTCAAAAAATTATATTTGAAAATTTAGGTCATTACAAACCTCCCTCTATGAGGAAGCAATTATTCGAATTATTTTACTTTCATTTACATACTATTTACACGCGCGCAGAAAATATATATTTAACTGAATTATAGACATGTATATTATATATTTTTATTTTCACCAATAGAATTTAGGATAACGGCCAAGGTTAGAGCAGAGTTCAGACAATCCTCATCTTTTCTAAGTAGAAGACAAACTGATTAATGTATTCATTAAAAATTTGATTAACAATGTAGCTAATGAATATTCCACTGATTCATTAGCCTATACAATCTATACTATAGTCGTTATCTCTTAGACTAATGGCATCCACCTTGTTCTTCTGAGATATTTACATATAAGAGTCAGTTTCAACGAAAAAAAAATTTGTGAATTTTGCAAATTATATCACTTTAAGCAATTTTAAGTTCGAAAAATTAAACGAGTAATTAATTTTTGATTGGTGCGTTTAAAATGAAATTTTCTTAGTCCAAATAAGTTTAGGATTACGCATTGTGAACTAAAAAGTTTGATGATTGAAAAAGTTAACAAGTGAACTTAATATAAAAAAAGTTGAAATCAAACTTATTTTAAATGCCACTATATCCAGTGATATGAAATTTGTGCTACATAAAGTAATTTGATAGATTTTTTTTTTAACTTTTGTGAAATGTAAACAAATCTAATTGTAAATGTAACAATTTATTCTTGAACTTTAATTTTTAAAGGTCTATGCACAAACGCAGGTTAAACATAAAGACCAAACGCATAGCGCCAGGTCTGACTGACGCGCGTGTTTAAAAAAATGTATCAACTGTGTGAAGAATTGTGGTTTACACACGTAATACTTTATAATTCTCTGCGATTTTTGATACTGGACATACCGCGATTTCTTCTGTGGTCAACTCTTCAAACGCACCGTTATTCATGTTTATTTTTGCCCGTTTTGCCAGCCCTGAAACAAATGTAAATATTGCACGAAGAGCCGTCTGTCTGCCTGGTGATTTTTCCAATATTGCACAAACGTCGCCGTTGGACGTTGATAATACAATTTGTTCTCCGGTTGGCATGGGATTGAGGAAATGATTTTTTGTTCTCAATCGAATTGGTTTATCGGGTGGGAAAACGTATCTTCGAAGTTCGAATATTCGGTTCGGATGGTTGTGCGGAATAAGTCGAATGAATGCAAGATTTTCAAATCTATATCCAAGTACGCTTGGAAAAGTTTTCCTAAGAGTAGGAGACTTGGACCTGGCACGAAGAGGTGGCTCGGCAGCTGGTGAAGACGTGACAGAAGAATGAGGTGTGGCAAGAGGAAGAGTCGTGTCTGGAAAATGTCTGCCAGGAGAATAAGAGGAAGAAGGTCCAGAGCGATGAAAATCAGGATTAGGGCCACCATCAGGCAAACGCTCGGACTGTGAACTCAATACTGAAACAAGAAATAAGGGATTACATTTTTGTTTTAATTACAGAAACGTATGTTGGTACATCACGAGATGGAGATGAGGTTGTAATTGAGGGGCCCAATTCTATAAACGCCTATAATTTTTTCTGATTCAACGGCTTGAGAAAACATTTTCGAAACAAATGAAGAGAGAAGAATGTTTTTTTCGTGAAACATGGCCGATAATATAATTTTAATTCTTAAAATCTTAGAAAACTTTGTTTTTTCAGAGACCTAATTTTTGGCACGACAACTATTTAAGAAAATTTTTGTATTTTCTTGATGCTTTTCAAAATTCTTGAAAAGCTTAGAAATTTTGATTTAAATCTGTAAAAATCTTGCATTCATGCACAATTAAAAAAAGTTTCGCAAAGTCTTCTAGTTTCCTTTTCGACATATTTTGATGTCTTTTAAACCTAAAATTAATTTAAGAAAAAAGTTCCCCCATTACATTAAAAATCTTTTATTTTTAATTAGACAGTTGAGGAAACAATTAGCAGAGAACATTCAGAGGTTATTATGCTAATTTGATATACAAATCCTAAAAAAATGTCTTGCTTGTTACAAGTTGTATACAGAAAAAAATTTAAAAATTGAGAACTCTGGATAGGCGTGCAAATGTCTCCGTATAAACCAATTTGTACTGAATTTGTATTTTTTTAGAATTGGCAGTCATTTATGAATTGAAACTAACTTCTTAAATAGGTTACATTGAATGTCAACATTTTTTGAATTTTTAAAAAATTAGTATGAAGCGACAATAAAATAAAATTCAAGTGCCAAAAGAACAAAAGTTACATCTTAAATCTTCCAATCTGCATTTAAAAATTTTTACATTCTCATCCTAATGAGAAGGTATTGGTTTTATGTAAAATTTGACTTAGTCGGTTTTCATCAAATCTCCACGTTTTGAGACCCCCTGAGCCAGAAAAAATTATTTTTATCAAGGTGTCTGTCTGTAGTCTGTCTGTCTGTAGGCACGATAACTTTCGAAAAAATTATCAGATTGGATTGAGCTTTGGCACATTTTTTTAAGCCCTAAAAGAAAAGGACAAGTTCGTTACTATTTTTGATAAAAATTCGTAATACTAAAAAATATGAACAATTTATCCTTACGACTTTTTTCGCTAAAAAGAAAACTATCAGAGTTATAGCATTTTCAAAATCCAAAAAAAGCTAACGGAAATCAACATTTTAGGCCAAACAACGCACGAAATGAAAAAAAGTCAAAAGAAGAAAAACATTGATTTTTGCAAGCCCTACAAGATTATCATAACAACTTTTTGAATTTTCTTCAAAAATCAAAAATACAAATTTTTACCCCATGAAACATATAAAAAATAAAATAAAAAATTCTATTTTGCTTTCAGACTATACAAGATACGAAAAAAGATGCTTAGATGATATTACGCATTGTAAACTGAATGGTTTCATAACACAATATCAAGTGATCAAGTGATATGAAAGTTGTGATATTTAAAGTAATTTGATAGATATTTTTTTACATTTGTGAAATGTCGAAAAATATAATTTTAAATGTAAAAAGTTATTTTTGAATATTAATTTCAAAAGGTCTATGCATAAACGCGGGTAAGCATGAAGCCTGAGCGCAATGCGCCAGATTTGACTGACGCGCGCATTTTTTATGATTTATTATCGGTGTGAATAATTGTGGTGTACATACGTAATACTGTATAGTTCTTGATGATTAGTTTGTTGGAGGATAATGGACACTCCGCGATTTCTTTTGTGGTCAATTCTTCAACCGCACCGCTATTCATGTTTATTTTTGCCCGTTTTGCCAGCCCTGAAACAAATGTAAATATTGCACGAAGAATTGTTTGTCTGTTTGATGATTTTTCCAATATTGCACAGGCGTCGCCCTCGGGCGTTGATAATACAATTTGTTCTCCGGTTGGCATGGGATTCAGGAAACCAGTTCTTTTTCTCAATCGAATTGGTTTATCGGGAGGAAAAACGTATCTTCGAAGTTCGAATATCCGATTCGGTCTGTTGTGGGGAATAAGTCGAATAAATGCAAGATCTTCTAATCTATATCCAAGTACGTTTAGAAAAGTTTGCCTGAGAGTAGGAGACCGGGACCTGTCACGAAGAGGTGGTTCGGCAGGTGGTGGAGACTGGGCAGAATAATGAGAAGAAAGAAGAAGAAGGACCACAGAGATGAAAACCAGGATTAGGGCCATCATCAGGCAAACGCGTGGACTGAGAGCTTAATTCTGAAACAAGAAATACAGGATTAGATTTTGTTTTAAGCATCTACATAATTGTATGGTGGTTCATCACGAGTTGTAAATGAGGTTGTAATTGAGTTGCCCAATACCATGAACACCTACAATTTTTTCTTGTTCAACGCCCTTAATCCATAGAAACTTTCGAAACCAATTGCATTTTTTAAAAGTATATATTCTTATAGAAAATTAAATTCTACATTTTTTTTTGACAAAAAAGTTCTAGCTTCTGCCGCTCTCGCAGTTAATATATAAATATAAATATTTATTTTTGTCTCAAGAATGTAAAAACAATTGACAGCAGATGACGTTTCGTACCTCAAGTCCAAAGGAAACGATACCTTGCGTCAGAGTACCTTTCACATTGCCAAGGTTAATTTTTGTTTCAAGGAAATCTTACCCTGAGATTAGCGCCAGATTCACACTTTTTTCTGTGTTGTTTGACTAAAAGTTACATATTTTTACCTGAAAAAATGTATAAATGATACATTCATACCATCAAGCTCATGGGGATTTCAGCGAATTCTGAGCGACCAGAAACGTTCAGCGTCACTGAAAAGAAATTTTCAGTTTATTCTGGCAAAAGAATTGAGACGATTCATTCAGAAATTTTCAAACTGTGTATTTGTATTCAAAGTACAAATTGAATTTGTAAATAATATGATTCACAATTTTTTTCCTGATTCAGCAGATGAAAAGTTACTTCCGTATAGTTATTATACTGATTTAAGACAAATTTTACTGCATTTTTAAATCTTTAAAACACTGTCATTTGAAGTTTATCTGCAGTTCGTCATTGAAGGAAAGAAGAGTAAAATATATTTTCTGGCGATATTTGAATTTCTAAGGTTGGCAGTTGTCGGTGATTTTCAACAACAAAAATATTCATCTGGCAACCCTCTTCTAGTGTAAAGAACATTTGGTCGACATTACGTATAAGGTCTACAACGTTTTCTTGCTGTGCTGATGGCCAGGAAATTGAAATGGAAAACGCTGAATTAATAACAGAAGAGAAAAAAATGGAAGAGGAAACAAAATTCAAAGCAACAGGAGAAATTGAGGTTGCGGAAATAGAAAAATTTCTCAGCCAAAACTTGGGGACTAGACGAAATTAAGTCAATCGATCAACGGTTGATGAGAAGCATGGATTTACATGATATAACATATAAGACTCTCTGGAAAGTATTTATATTACTAAGAAATGAATTTGACAGTTCTTTCATAATGATTTGCCTCCAATTCAAAATCCCAAGATTGTCTGCCAAATACGTCGTATCATTACACTTGCCACTTCCGGATCGAGCGAGCGGCTTTAATTCGCCAGTATTTGTAATGTGTAATCACATGAATCTAATGCACGAGAGGGCAAGGATGAATGTAATCATTGACATGAACGACATTAGTGAGAATATCTTTATAGGTATCCTCAACCGTTTAGCCAGCTCTTCCTAGAAATTAATTAATTATTAATCCTGATAATGTATCAAATTCTTGGTTGCCCAATAAGGGTTTTACCAAGGGCATATATTCAATAAATAAAATAAAAAATTCATGGATTTTATTATTCAACAAAAAATGTTGCTTCAGCTGGAATCTTTTATAATGACAGCTGCAGGCTATATATGAAAGTGTTAAGATTATTTTAAAAAATACATCAAAATAAGTTCAAAATGAAACTGTCCAGCCATTTTTGTCCAAAACCAGTGCTTTTTGTCACACCGTGAAACGCGTGGAGATGATACATTCGTGCGAATAAACGAGTCGTGTAGCCAAAACTAACATTCCTCATATGCCAATGATGATTTATTTTAAATAACCATTTTGGTAGGAAGCATATTCACACTGGAAAAGTGAACTACCGTTTTGAACAACTTTCCCGCTGAAAGTTTTTTGTTTCTCAAAATTCGGTCAACTCCCCATGAGCTTAAAGATATAGATGCATGATTCATGCAATGTCAAAGGGAACATATAATAACATTTGTTCAAACAAACATATTTATTTTTTATTCAATCTTAATAGTCATATTACATCATACATAATATGCTCTGTAAATTTCATCAAACAATTTACGTATAGTGGCTAGCGTGCCGTCAAATAATGACTTACACATTTATTATTGCGTTACATTTGATAAGATTTTATACCACATGACGGTTTTACTGTAAATCTCGAAAGATACTTACAACAAATTTGCCACCTTTCAGTTGGCGTCGAAAGAAAATTAGATACCTGTTGCATAATTCCGAAAAGTCAACAGCTTTAATACTACAGTTTGCAGAATGATTTACAGCAGGATTTAAACTGTGAGGAGAGCAAAGAAAATAAAACGCTCTCGGGTTAAAGTCTAGTATTCTCTTGTGAATACCATTAAGTTTACCTTTCATGTTGGTACCGTTATCATAGCTTTGACCCCAAAAATCCTAAACGCTTGAGCCATATTCACCTAATTTATTTATTACAATATGCACAAGTCCTTCACCTTTTTTATCAGTGACTTGATGAAACCAAGAAAGGACTCGCGTATCTAGCACTCTTTGTCTTTATTTATTTCAACAAATAGGACGACAAATGTCATTTGTTCAACGCAAATTTTGTCAGGTGTATAATCAAGGATAACTGATAAGTATTTTTCCTGTTTTATCAATTTTATATGAATAAAAAAAAAAGTTATTATTTTATTTTCAATAATATTTGCGAAATATACCGTCAAACAAACTACAAGTACACTACCAGCAATATAGTATAGTTTTACACACAATTTTTTGAAATTAAAAAAAAACTTCAAATAGTTTGTTATTTGGAGCGAATTGAAGTCAGAAAAGAAGAAAATTGTACGTTTGTGCGAAAATTTCCTCTCAGATTATTTAGAAAATTAAAATTCAAAAACGTATTCAAATACTGCTACGGGCCTTCCCACTCCTTGAAAAATCTAGTAATAACAATTCTCAATGCGACGTTGCCGAGTACTGCTTCTCAGCTGCTACGGGGGTAATTTACTCAGTCATCGAGACCGAAAAGGCTGCCTTTATTTTAACATTAAGAACGTTAATTTCGCGGTGATACATACATTCTCTTCTATGTATGTATTCAGAAAGATTTAAACTCTTATATTCTATGTTTTCTGGTAAAATTCTATAGACATCCACACTACGAAAATTCATTATGTGCGCAAGTCTGACATGTTGCCATGAGACTCCATGTTTAATCCACCAACTTTATGAACAAATATTTCGAAAATTAGTTCTGTTAACCGAGCTGAAACTTCGCAAGGTGATGAAAGGATCATTGAAATACATACAATTTTTAATTCAGCCAAAAAGTATAGAAAGTCGGTAACATTGAACGTCCTTAACAGCGATTGGCTGTCGGCCGAACGAAAAAAAATGGTTGAAGCCTTCTTTCATGAAAACTTGCGCGACCGATTTCGTTCTCTCGGTGAACAGAGTATACGAAAAATCAAGACTTACAGTTTTGATTCCTGTAGTGGGTTCGATGTTCCTGGCAGGTTCATATTCATAATACAAGTTTTTCGAATAAGTTCTACAGATTAGGATATTCATTTTCTTTCTTATTGAAATTATTTTTACACAAACTAGTAAGCACCATATCAGTTCTTAGTACGATCAATCTTTCAAATACAGATTGATAACATTTCGTATTCAAAATATTAATTTTTCTACTCAAACATATTCATTACTATTATGGAAGTATTAAACTTCCGTCCTTTAATTAGTGCTGCATTTCGATACGAGAATTTTAAATATTTTGATCGGTCTCGTTCGTTTTCGAAACATATTCTAAAACCAACTTCTCGTACATTCATTTGTTACCAATCATATCCTCTCATGTCTAACTTCCGATCAATTTCGAACGATAATTTTGGAAAGATCAGAACTGTCGTAAAAGTTTCTCTAAACTCAAATGTACAGTCTAAAGACGTTAATTTACTGTGAAAAAGTATTTTTTTTATGCATATATGCAAATAAAATATATTAGATAACCTGCATTATAAAAAAATTGTACAATTTTCTCTATAATATAGATACGAGACTTTCATAGGAAAATTAAAAACAAAATCAATACTATTTCCACAAAACATTGCATTTTTTTAGCCGAAAATTTATTAACTTGACCACATATACTTTCTTAATATATAAAAACTTTATGAAACCTTCAATGTCTTGAAATATTTATCTCAACATTACAAAATTTAGTTTTTACAATTTTATTTTAATTGTGAAATAATTGTAATTGGAAATTAATTGTGAATAATTGTAAAATAAATGTCACAAAATGTATTTTATAAAAAAATATCTCATGATTTTTAAAGGAGAAAACAATTTTAAAGGTAAGTCTCTGTATTCTGTATAAATTAATTTAAAAAATGAAAAATATTAATTATTTGTACCATGTTTGACCGAAGGGAATAGATTTCAGGAATGAAATCATACAAATATCTCAGTTAGTGTTTGGTTGATAATTATATTTCTTGTTGAAATTTTTATTTGATATATCTGAAATATTGAAAAATTATGTGAAATTTTGTCAAGAATCCTATATGAAAATTATATTTATATAAGCTTAAAATAAGCAAAAAAAAGTTAAAAAATAAACAGTTATTCGGAATTTTTATTTTGTATACAAAAATATTTTCCACCTTAAATTATAATTTTGTTGAAATTTTTTTTTCTTCATTAAAAAATTTTTTTATTAGAAAATTTATTTATTTGGTTGAAATCTCATTCTTTGAAGGTTGATTTCAACTTTTTTGAATTGAAAATTAGAATTTTTTCATTGAAATAGCAATTATTACATTTTTCGTTGAAAATTCAGCTGTTTTGGTTGAAAATTCAACTGTTTAGTTAAAACTTATACATTTTGTTGAAATTTTGAGTGACATACAGAAATATTCAAAAATTTTGGAAAATTTTCTTAAGAATCTTAGGAAAATTATATTTATGCCTATAACCTTAAAAATAAATAACTTAAAGAATAAATAGTTAGTCGAAATTTGTATTTTGTATTAAAAATTATCTTTTGCATTAAATTATAATTTGGTTGTAGTTTTTATTTTTTCTTGATTAAAAATCGTTTTTACTTGAAAATTTATTTATTTTGTTCAAAATTCATTTTTTTGAAGTTAAATTCAACCGTTTTTATTTAAAATAATTTTTTTTTATTGAAATAGCAATTACCACATTTTTCGTTGAGAATTAACCTTTTTTGCCTGAAAACTAAACTAGCCGGTTGAAAATGTTTTGTTTTTTTTTGTTCAAATTTTAATTTGAAATATCTCAAATCTTAGAAAATATTTCGAAATTTCTGTCAAGAATCTTGGAAAACTTATATTTATATTCATTCTTACAACTTTATTTTAATTGTAAAATAATTTTGATTGGAAATTTATTGTAAATAATTGTAAAATAAATTCAACGAAATTTATTTTATAAAGAAATATCCCATGATTTTAAAAAGACAAAACAGTTTTTAATGTAATTCTTTGTAGTATTTCAATAACTAATGAACATATTTTTACAATATTTTCCTTGATTCTGTCCTAAGGTCAAACATGGTACAAAAAACTGTCGTAAAATTTCAAATATTTTCAACAAAATTATAATTTAAGGTGAAAAATATTTTTGTATACAAAATAAAAATTTCGAATAACTGTTTATTTTTTAACTTTTTTCTGCTTATGTTGAGCTTATATAAATATCATTTTCATATAGGAATCTTGACAACATTTCACAAAATTTTTCAATATTTCAGATATGTCAAATAAAAATTTCAACAAAAAATATAATTATCAACCAAACACTAACTGAGATATTTGTATAATTTCATTCCTGGCATCTATTCCCTTCGATCAAACATGGTACAAAAATTTTGTAAAATTTAAAAAATGACCAACTATTTACAAGAATTCTTAAAATAAAAATCATTGTGTATCATATTCAAATAGAATTTAGGAATATTTATAAAAGGTATTAATATTCTTCATTTTTAAAATTAATGTATACAGAGTACAGTTTTTATTTGAAATTTCACGACGGTTTTTTGTACCATGCTTGACCCTATCAGGGCAGAATCAAGGAAAAATATTCTGAAAATATTTTCATTAGTTATTAAAATACTACAAAGACTTACCTTTAAAATTGTTTTGTCCTTTAAAAATCATGAGATATTTCTTTATAAAATACATTTTGTTACATTTATTTTACAATTGTTCACAATTAATTTGCAATTACAATTATTTCACAATTAAAATAAAATTGTAAAAACTAAATTTTGTAATGTTGAGATAAATATTTTAAGACATTGAAGGTTTCATAATGTTTTTTATATATTAAGAAAGCATATGTGGTCAAGTTAATAATTTTTCGGCTTTTTCTCTTAAAATCCCCAAAGTTGTGATTATAGTCTAAAATAGCATGAAAAGAAAGGTAATTATCGGAGGTAAGATACAGTAAAAATGTTGATTAATTTAATAAATTAAAAATAATGATTATTTCTTATCATTTTAACTTTACAATATTTAAAATCGATTGAAAAATAGAACATAAATAATGAAAAATTAAACCACTTGAAAGTGATAGATATTATCAACCTAATTTTAAAATCCCATATACAATATTCATTATATTTGAACTTTATAAACCTCCAGTGTCTTATAATGTATTCCCTGTAGAATCAGATAGTCTGAGACATTCCATAAGAATTACTGAAAGACATAATCATTAAATATTTCAAGACTTCATTACATGTATTTGAAGTCTTTCCTTTAGGTGTGAATTTTTGAAAACAAAAATCAACCCAAAACTCCTAATAGCGAACGAAACCGAATCGTGAAGTCGGGCGAGCTCGGCCCGAGCCTCGGGTTCGTACTCGTGCATGTTCGGCTTTACGCGAGGCTGGCCGAGTTGAGCAAAGTGGGGGAACCTCCCCCCTTCATTCTTGGCTCGCTTTTCCTCTTGCCAATTTTTAGTTCGTTTTTGCTCTCGCGCGTTTTTACTTCGCTTCTGCGTACGTTTTTTTTTTCGTTCGCTTTTGCTCTGAGCGTTTCATATGTACTTTTAAAATTAAACTTCGGATCAAAAATTCTGATTTGCCTATAGCTTAAAAGGATATTTACCTGAATAATGGATATATTATATTATTATATTCACCAATAGAATTCAGGATAACGGCCAAGTATAAGAGCAGAGTACATACAATCTTCATCTTTTCTTAGTAGAAGACAAACTAATCAATGTATTAATTAAAAATTTGAATAACAATGTAGCTAATAAATATTCAACTGCTTCATTAGGTTATACAATCTATACTGAAGTCGTTATCTCTTAGATTAAAGGCGTCAACCTTGTCCTTCTGAGATATTTACATCTGATAAGAGTCAATTTCAACGAAAACAATTTGGTTACACATTTCTTTAAAACTGATGTCATAGATTGAGGAGATTACATGGTTATTTTTTCTTTGAATTTGATAATACTCACGCATATGTTACGAAAGGTAAAATGAGACATTTTTTAATTATCGGAAAAACTGTTCGTATACATATACATATCTTAGGGTAACTAAAAAAAAATAAAGAATACAATGTTTAATTTACTTTGCAATATCTGAATAAGCACATTAGCTTCGAGGTAAAGTATTATTAAATCATACATTTAATATAATAGAGTTCAAAACAATCTGGAAAATGTCTCATTTTTTACAAACTTTAATCGAGCGCGAAGCGACAGACAAGTGATGAGAATGTATCCGTGAAAGCTAAAGGAGCTTTAACAAAAGCAGACTGTCCGTTTTAATGGAGAAAAAAATTTCGAGGTTTTTCCCGGCCATTAAACTACAAGAGAAAAAATGCTGTTCTTTTATAAATTGAACAATTCAAAGATTCCTGGTTAAAAATATAAATCTAGGCTACGCTTTCATATTCGGTACTCTAAAATGAAGTATAAATCAGTAAAGTGAATCTTGAAAATTATATCACTTTAAGCAATTCTAAGTTGGAAAAATTAAAAATTTAGCGATACATTATTTTTTATTGTAACGTTTGAAATAAAAATGGACAAAGACTTCGAGGTACACATTCTCATCGTGACATTCCTGCTACGCGCTCAATTTTTGACAGACATTTGTGAATGTATATTTATTTTCTGAATTACCTTAAAATAAATAAAAAACTATAATCCTTTCTTTAGACATTCTTCCCTATTCGATTTTTTCACATCAATTTCGATAAATAAATTAAAAAGGAGAAGTTCTGTCTAAAAATGGTACAAAGAAATGTTATAGGAACTTTTAAATGCTGAAATTCCTTCAAAAATTATTCCCCATATTTTGCGTCGTTTATTGGCTCAACATTTGAATTCGCGACTTTTCTCCTAGTATTTTCGATGAATAAAATTAAAATGACTAGTCCTATAAAAAAATAGTTGAAATAAATTTGGTAGGACTTTTTAAAAGCTATAATTGCTCTTTGAAACTTTTTTTCGTATTTTGCGTCGTTTGGTTCGAAATTTAAATTATGTTGTGTCAAATTTCGGACAATTCTAATACTTTCTCAATCATAAGTGATGAGAATGTAATAAATTATAACAAATTTGTATCGCTTTTTTGGGTGAACAACTTTTGTCTATCATGTTTTTTTTGGTACCTTTTGTCGTTTTTCCACAAATTTTTCATTTTTATTTTTAATGTCATTTTTTATGATTAGAAACAAAACTTCGGGTCGTATCAAAAAGTAATCATTAAAAAATTTTTAGACCTTTTTTGGGAGCACAATTTTTGTTTGTTCGTCACTTTTTTTCTTGTATGGCTTATAAAAAGCAACGTTTTACTTTTCTTGACTTTCTTTAATATCGTGCGTTGTTTGGCTTAAAATTTTGATTTTCGATTGATTTCTTAAATATTGAAAATGCTGTAAATTTTTGAATTTCTATCCAAAATGTCTGGTTAACGAACTCGTTCTTTCTTTGAGGACCTTAAAAAGGTGGGCCAAAGCTCGATTTGATCCGTTCATTTTTTCGAGAGTTATCCTGTTTACCGACGGACGGACAGACAGACAAACAGGCGTCATCGCCAAAACTTGATTTACGGCTTCAGGGTGTCTCAAAACATGGATATCCGTTCAAAAACTGAGGTGTGAAATTTTTGACAATTATAATACTTTCTCAATCATAAATTATTATGAGAATGTGAAAAGCTGAAATTAAACTCATTTTAAATGGCACAATATCCAGTGATATGTAATGTGAGATACTTAAAGTAATTTGATAATTTCTTTTTGGGAAAATTTGTGAAATGAAAACAAACGTAATTGTAAATGTAAAAAGTTATTAATTTTTGATGTTAAGGTTTTTGACCAGGGTAATACGTAATAATTATGATGTTAAAATTTTTTAGTCTACTGGTCGTTTCAATATTTTTAAAATATTGATAATTTTAATTGTGAAAAAAATTCTCTCTAGCTCCGGTGGGATTCGAACACCACGTCATTCAGTAAAAAGTTATTCTTGAACTTTAATTTTAAAAGGTCTATGCGCAAACGCAGGTTAAACATAAAGCCCGAGCGCAAAGCGCCAGATCTGACGCGCGTGTTTAAAAAAATGTATTTACGGTGTGAAGAATCGTGGTTCGCGCACTTGATACTGCATAATTCTTTGTGATTAGTCCTTGGGAGGATACTGGACATTCCGCGATTTCTTCTGGGGTCAATTCTTCAACCGCACCGCTGTACATGTTTATTTTTGCCCTTTTTCCCAGCCCTGAAACAAATGTAAACATTGCACGAATATTTGTGTGTCTGTTTGATAATAATTTTTCCAATATTGCACAGACGTCGCCGTTGGGCGTTGATAATACAATTTGTTCTCCGGTTGGCATGCGATTGAGGAAACGAGTTCTTGTTCTCAACCGAATTGGTCTATCGGAAGGAAAAACGTATCTTCGAAGTTCGAATATTCGGTTCGGATGGTTGTGCGGAATAAGTCGAATAAATGCAAGATCTTCAAATCTATATCCAAGTACGCTTGAAAAAGTTTGCCTGAGAGTCGGAGACCTGGACCTGTCATGAAGAGGTGGCTCGGCAGCTGGTGAAGACGCGGCAGAAGAATGAGGTGTGGCAAGAGGAAGAGTCGTGTCTGCACAAGGTTAAAATTAATTAAAAAAAATTAAAAACTAAATCATTTTCAATTTTCCCAGATATCTTATTGTAGGTATCGAACATATTTTAAAACTGATACCCAATATTAAAAAATTATTTACAACTAAAATTTTTTCTTTCATCAATAATGTTTCGAATCATTCAGAAGCAAATTTGATCATGAACCATAATTACTTACAGTACCTTCCCACCTATCGCGAAAGTCTGGGATTGGGATTTGCGTTAGGTAAGTTCCCGCACTACATGAAAAATCTTTTATTTTCAATTTTACAGTTAAGGAAACAAGTAGCAGAGAACATTCGTAGGATATTATGCTAATTTTTCGTACAAATCCTACAAAACTTTCTGGTTCATTACAAGTTTTATACAGAAAAACATTAAAAATTTTAGATCTCTGGATGGGTATGTAAGTGTTTTCTTATAAACCAATTTGTACTGAATTTGTATTTGTTTAGAATTGATAGCCATTTATGAATTGAAACTAACTTTATGAATAGATTACAATGAAAGTCAACATTTTTTTAATTTTCCAAAACTTAGTATGAAGTGACAATAAAATAAAATTCAAGTGTGAAAAACAACAAAAATTACATACCTGACGGCTCAGCTGACCTTTACAATTGTAAGGCGCTCGAACTCGAGCTCGCTGCCCAGCGGAGCGATGTGATGCTCAACCAAGGGCTACTGTATTATGTTGCGTTGGTACGTTTAAATCAAGTTCCCATTTAGACCAGCCGATACTACAACTTTGTATGTAATTCTGTATACAATTTTTGGATAATTTTTAACATATGCTACTGCGTAGACATCTCAGCACCTCAAGGTTATGAAAAGTTTTCGGACATTTCAAATTAAAGATAATGTAAAATTTCAAAAAAAGAAACCGAGGTGGGTGGTGGGATGTGTTGACAGGGAGACAAAAAAAGTGTTTTTTTTTCAAGTAGTAAGCAATCCGGATGCTACTACATTCCATGCAATTATTCAGGTGCACATATAATAACGGATTGTTGGAAAGGGCATTGTGGTGTAGATCGCATTAATTTTACACACTCCGCTGTCAATCATTCCAAAAATTTTATTAATCCGTCGGACAGGAATATA
This sequence comes from Andricus curvator, assembly GCA_932195095.1. NCBI lineage: Eukaryota > Metazoa > Arthropoda > Insecta > Hymenoptera > Cynipidae > Andricus > Andricus curvator. The sequence goes on along the minus strand of CAKNYM010050765.1, from coordinate 143,096 downwards.
CAGATGCAGGGTATCGAGTCGCAATGGTCCAAAGTGGAGCGTTCATTAGGTAATGTAACACAGTAACCTCCGGTTGAGCACCACATCGCCCCGCTGGGCAGCTCGCTCAAGTTCGAGCGCCTTACAATAGGAAGGGTCAGCTGAGCCGTCAGGTATGGCACGGTACCCTGACATGGCCTTAAGCCAATTTTAGAATTACGCATTGTAATCTGAATGTTTTTATAATTGAAATAGTTAACAAGTGAACTTAACATAAAAAAGTTGAAATCAAACTTATTTTAGATGGCACAATATTAAGTGATATGAAATTTGTGATATTTGAAGTAATTTGATAGATTTTTTAAAAAAATTTGTGAAATATAAAAAAATGTAATTACAAATGTAAGCAGTTATTCTTGAACATTAATTTTTAAAGGTCAATGCATAAACGTGGGGTAGGCATAAAGACCGAGCGCAAATCGCCAGATCTGACTGACGCGCTCGTTTTTTTAAAAATATATTAACAGTGTGAAGATTGTGGTGTACATACGTAATACTGTATAGTTCTTTTTTATTGGCTCTTTGAAGGATACTGGACATTCTGCGATTTCTTCTGTGGTCAATGCTTCAACCGCGCCGCTATTCATGTTTATTTTTGCCCGTTCCGACAGACCTGAAACAATTGTAAATATTGCGCGAAAAGACGTGTGCCTGCATGGTGATTTTTCCAATATTGCAAAGACTTCTCCCTTGGACGTTGATAATACAATTTGTTCTTTGGTTGGAATGGGCTTAAGGTCACGAGTATGTGTTCTCAAATAAATTGGTTTATCGGCGGGGAAAACGTATCTTTGAAGTTCAAATATCCGATTCGGGTTGTTGTGGGGAATAAGTCGAATAAATGCAAGATCTTCAAATCTATATCCAAGTATTTTTGAAAAAGTTTGCCTGAGAGTAGGAGACCTGGATCTGTCACGAAGAGGTGGCTCGACAGGTGGTAGAGACCCAGCAGAATGATCAGGTGTGGCAAGAGGAACAGTCGTGTCTACAGAATGTCTGCCAGGAGGCGGAGAATAAGAAGGTCCATAGCGATGAACACCAGGATTAGGGTCATTCTCAGGCGAACGCTTGGACTGTGAACTTAATTCTGAAACAAGAAATACAGGATTACGTTTTGTTTTTAATATGTATACAACTTTATGTAGGCACATCACGAGTTGTAAATGAGGTTGTAATTGAGGGGCACAATTCCATAAACGCCTATAATATTTTGTTTATCGTTCAACGCCTTTGGCCCACCGTAACTTTTAAAACAAATTTCATTTTTTAAAGATATTTTTAGTTTATTCTGCACAAAAAATTGAGCCTATTCATTCAGACTTTTTTAAACTGTTTTCAAACTTTTGCAAACAAGCCACGCAGCCGAAACTAAACCTTCTTTATTTCTTAATGATGACTTATCTTAAATAATTATTTTGTTAGAAAGCATATTCATACTGAAAAAGTAAACTACTTTATTGAACAACTTTCCCTCTGGAAGTTTTTTGTTGCTCAAAATTCGCTTGACTTTCAATGAGCTTCAAGATATGAATGCATGATTCATGCAATGTCTCAGCGTACAACTATTATCATTCATTTAAACAATCATATTTATATTTTATTCGCTCTAACAGTCGAAGTACATCATACATAATATTTTCTGTAAATATCATCAGAGAATTTCCGTATAGTGGCTAGCGTGCCGGCAAATAATGACTTACACGTTTATTATTGCGTTACATTTTGTAACATAGAGATTCGACTGCTGTACCATCAGAATTACTACGTTGACATTTGATGACTTCATGCAAAATGTCAGCTGAGCATACAAATTGAGAAATTTTTCTGTATCTGTTCAACTTGACCAACGTGTATCAGATAGCGGTTTTACTGTAAATCTCAACACAAAAAACTACCAGGTGTCAAGTTGATATGCCAATTGGATCAAAAGGATGCAACGTTTTGATGTCTATATTCGTGATCAACTTGATTCAAATTTCGAGATCAATTATCTGTCATTAAATGTTAATAACCCAACACATCCAAAAATTATTTAAACCTTTGACCTAAATGATGAACATTAAAAACCATTTTACTAAGCTCCGTTTATTTAAATGAGTGATTATTGAGGTTGTGGATGTTTGTTTGCAAATGTCAGTAAACCTCGTTTGCGGATCGATTATCGATTTGCAGGACTTGAATTTGGCAGAAAGGAATGTTTTTCGAAAATCATCAACTGCTGGGCGTTCAGAACTGAAATTTAGTTACCTCGATAATTTTTCGAAGGTCTTGTCATTCCAAGAAGTGAACCTGGTAGTCCACGTGCTTAAAAGACATTTTCCCCGAGGAAGATGTGTTCATGATAGAAATGTAAGATTCTTTAACCGTTTTTCGAAGGTCTAGCCAACCTGAAAAGTAAACCTAGTAGTCTTGATGTTCAAAATATATCTTCGAGGATGGTGTGTTCACAATAGATATTAGAAATTCCTAGACCTTTTCTCCAAGGTCTCGTTCGTTTAAGGAGTAACCTTGGTGTAGTCCAGGTATTCAGAGAACATATTCTCCTAAGAAATTGTAATCAGAATAGAAATTTAAGATTCTTCAACCGTCTTTCGAAGGTCTAGCCATTCTGAAGAATAAACCTGGTACTGCAGGTGTTTAAAATACATCTTCTTCGATGTAGTTGTATTTATAACTGAAATTTTATTCACCTTGTCCGTTCTTCCGGGATTTCGTTGTTCTAAGAAGTAAGCCTGGTGGTCCAGGTATTCAAAACACATCATCACCAAGGAAGATGTATTCAGAACAGAAGTTTAAGGCACCCTAACCGTGCTTCTCAGGTATCGTCGATTTAGGAAGTAAACTTGATAGTCCAGGTGTTCAAAAAAACATCTTTCCTTAGGAAGTTGCGTTCAGAAATGATTGGGCGATCGCGATGCTTTGGCTATCCTATCCACTCTCCGTGGGGGGGGGGTATATTTTTGTTATTTTTCCAAGAATCTGGAATGTTCGAAATATCAGTGTTCCTACATTGACTGCTGAGACTTGCCCAATGCTGGGCCACGACGTGAGCCTCGTGAGTTAGTTGTTCCGCGAATGTAGTCGTGATTCTACCTTCCGATTTCGATATTTTTATTTCACGACTCCGATCACGTAAGTGATCAATTTCACATCCTATTAACTTTAAAAAAATCATTAACTGTTAACTGGTCGGCGCTAACCCTCCTTACCCTAAATGATTCTGCAAAACGTAAAATTGAATCTGTTGACTTTTTCGGAATTACACAACAGGTATATAATTTTCTTTCAGCCTTAAGTTAATGATGGCAAAGGGCCTAGCCGGATAAGTATGTGAAAAGCGCCCTTGAGCCTAATCCAACCAGAACTCTTTCCTGAAATGTTCAACCTTTTAACCTTGAAGATGACCTTTAAAGGTTTTCCAGTTTTGCGTATATCTCGGATTGTTTTTGCCGGATTATAATCAACCTGGGATAAAATTTAAGATCTCTTAAAAATAAATCTAATACATTTTTGTTAACAATTTATAGCAATTCAAATTTTGACAGAGATTCAAATATTTTAAGTCGAATTTTCTCGAAATCAAAAATACATACATTAGCGAAAAAATTCACACAGCTTGCTTACATATCAAGTATTTATTAAGATTTGCGAGATTTTTTAAAGTGGTAGAACATGGTAGAAAAAAATTGGAAAACTTACTTTCATACTAATATCGGACTTCGAAGACCTTACATGACTATTAAAGAAATTATAGGAGTGACTTTTTCACCATTTGCAATCAAAATGGTCGTCTACTATGCTTCCGAAACGTCTGACACTGACAAAATATTCTTCTACATGAAATTCCCCTAATTGCCATATATTTTGCATTTTATGAGGCCACTGGAGCTTGTAAGTTTCTTTAGTTCGATTGACTCTACCATAACAGCCTTATCATCTGCGAACGCTAACCCACGCACTTTCACTGTCCTGAGATCCACAACTTCTTCGTCGAAGAGGGCCATTTTTATACACTTTTCAATGTGAAGAATTAATTTAGAAAACATTTTTTAAAATACCGTTCCTAACATGAATTTTACACAAAACTGCTACTTTACATTTTTTGGAGCATGTTCAGGGCACAATAGATGAGAATCGGGGGTTCAAACTTTACTTTACAAAAAGTTAATAACAAGTACTTCTTTATTCCATTTTTTGGAAAACCGAGCTTCTGGTTTAAAAATTCAACAATACGAATAATATTTTTGTTTGTCTTTTCACTCTAAAATTTTTTTTGTTTGTCAAACGAAATTTCGTCTTTTTGGGTTTAGTCAAATTGTTGAATTTTTAAGCCGAGTACCAAATAATACAACTTTTAACCAGAAAAATGAATTCCTAACTCAAAATGTTATAGTAGGCTTTTCCACAGAGAATTATGAACTTTCAACCAAAAATAGTTGGATTTTATTATCAGTTAAACTGGATATTTTGGTTCTAAAATCAAGTTAATTTTCCATTACGCAGCTCGGTTTTCGAAAAAATGGAAAAACAGAAGTACTTGTTATTAACTTTTTTGTAAAGTAAAGTTTGGTCACCTCTTGAGAAAGCTTCAAGGAATAATTTGCACCCAATAACTTTTAATTTTACCCCCCCCCCCCCCTCCGTGCAAGATCCTCCTGTATTGTGCCCTGTACCTGCTCCAAAAATGCAAAGTAGCAGCTGTATGTAAAATTCAGGCTAAAAACGGTATATTTTAAAATGTTTTTCAAATTGATTATTCAAATGGAAAAGTGTTTAAGAATGGCCCGCTTCGGCGAAGAAGGCGTGGGTCACGGGACAGTGAGACTGCGTGGGTTCGCGTTCGCAGATGATAAGGTCAATCGATGACTTGTGAAGCATGTTGAGCAAACTGAACAGAAATTACGAGAATATTCTGGAGTAATATTTTTATTGCAAATTATGAAAAAGTCAATTGCATAATTTCTTTCAAAGTTATGTAAGGTCTTCGAAGTCCGATATTCGTATGAAAGTACATTTTAAGATTTCTTCTGCCATGTTTTACCACTTCAAAAAATCTCAAAAAATGTATAATAAATACCTGATATGTAAGTAAACTGTATTATTTTTTTCGCTAATGTATGTATTTTTGATTTCGAGAAAATTCTACTTAAAATATTTGAATGTCTGTCAACATTTGAATTCCGCGCCAAAAATTGTTGAAAAAATGATATTTTCAGGAATTAACATGAACCGCAAGACCGTTCTTTACCGGCGCAAGTAGCGTAGACTCCACCAACAATTTGAGAAATTGACAGAATTATTCCGAGTTGAAGTAAAAAAATACAAGAAAATTTGGTGTCCGGTATAACGGAATTTTCGAGTTCTTTTTTGAGAATGACAAAAGGTACAATTTTTTATTTGGAGAAGAAAGATGCGCAGTTGAATTCCCCCCCCCCCACACACACAAATATATAAATACTTTTAAAATTGAAATTTGGATCTTTTTTAAAAAAGTAAAAAAGGACAGCCTATACGCTCGAATAGTCAATGCCGTATCTGAAGTTGCTTACGTGGCAACTCTGAGCGCTACTGCGCCATACTGTTGTTCCAAGGTCAGAAACTACATAATGCGGTCCTGAGTGTCGACATTAAGAAAGGCTTCTATTCTGTGCCGACAAGACCCGAGGCCGGCACAGAATTGGGGTACGAGTGTATTTTACTTTTATTTACATACTGTTTACACGTGTACAGAAAATGCCAGTTGATACGTCAGTGGGTACGTGGACAATTTCGCCGTGTACTTTAAATCGCAAAATTTCTGATTTGCTAAAAGCTTAGATGGATATTTGCCTAAATAATAGATATATTAAATTATTATATTCACCAATAGAATTCAGGATAACGACCAAGGATAAGAGTAGAGTACAGACAATCCTCATATTTTCTGAGTAGAAGACAAACTGATTAATGTATTAATTAGAAATTTGATTAACAATGTAGCCAATGAATATTGAACTGCTTCATTAGCTTATACAATCTACACTGAAGTCGTTATCTCTTAGATTGAATGTTGCAACTTTGTCCTTCTGAGATATTTACATTTGATAAGAGTCACTTTCAACGAAAACGATTTGGTTACATATTTCTTAAAAACTTATGTCATCATCTATGTAAGTTTTAGGCTTTAAAGCTTCGGAAATTCAAAGAGCAGTTGAAACAAAAGCATCCGTCTCCAACTTCGATTTTCAATCACTGTGACAGAAACTCCCGAAGATATTTTTTTATCACAAAAATATGAATGTCATTATATTAAGATTATGTTGTTGTACTGAGACTTAAAATGATGTGAGGGGCTAATCACTTGCCTTTAAATCACACAATATTAGAAATATGCTGAAATTTCAAGTGATATGATTCAATTAAGTTTTTTCTAAATATATGCACCAGATTTCAAGATTTCGAGAGTTTTAAATAGATGACATGGAGTATCAGAGAATTCTATACGTTTTTAATATAGAATTTGAACAGATATTACAGTATTATAAAAGATTTTATAGTATTTTGAAAATTACATTTTATGTCAAATATTGCGAGCCATCCTACTTTATTTCAAAAAACTTATGCTTCCGCGGGATCTTAGAGTATTTCTTAGGAATTTCTAACACCTGAGAGGACTCCTGACGTTTCCAACATTTCAAAGAAATTTCAAAGTATTTCCATGCGATTGAAGAACTTTCGAAAATATTTCTTCAGATTTCAATTGATTTCACGAGATTCAATGAAAATTTGTTTGAATCAGATAAAAATATTTATTGGCTTTGAGTCAAATAACAGGTTTTTTCATGCAAAGAAATTTCTTTGTTTTAAGGAAATAGTTTTTTATCGGAAAAAAACTGTTTGTATTATACATATACATATCTTAGGGTAACTAAAATAAAATAATAAAATAAAATGAAAAAAATTCCAAGATTTTTCCCGGCCGTTGAACTACGAAATTAAGATCATTTATATATTGATGTTTAAAGTTTCAAGAACGAAGTTTATCAAATTCTCTAGAAGAGACAAATCCAGGATCTTAAATACTGATGAGTATTCTGCTCGGCACAAGAATAAAACTCAAATAGTTTCATCACTTTGTATTTAACCACTCTAGGTACAATCGAAATACAATTTGTTCCGAATGAACAAAAGCAAAAATGCGAATACGTTTCGCGACAAAGAAATGCTCAATAAGCATGTACGAAAAACCTTCTTTCTTCCATGAAAGACGAGCTGACACACCGCTCTCCGCACGCACACACTCACGCCCAGCCACAGTAGCGCTTCTCGAGTCCCCTTAAAGTACTAACCTTTTCGCGCGAAATAATTTTAAAATTCAAGAAAGTATTAAAAACTTAACAATTGAACAGTTCAAAGATTCCTGGTTACGAATATATAAATCTACGCTACGCTATCATATTCGGTACTCTAAAATCAATAATAAATCAATACATTTTTAAAATTTCAAAATTATATCACTTGTAGCCTTATTCTACTTTTAGATAATTAATCTTTAACAAATATTCATTTTTCATTTACTTTGGCTAAATTGATTCTGAATTCAACTGTATCGTTAAATCTTAGTTAAAGAAACATGTCTATAGCCGTTGACTTTTCGACGGATTTAATTTTCTCCGTTCAGGAAATTGGTTCCGAATATAGACATCGGCACCAGTCCTGAAAGATCATTAAACCTGAAATGAAAGATTTTATTAACGACCATAATTAAGATTTCAACTCTAAGTAATTTAACGTTATGAAAAAGAATTTTGGGATCACAAAAGCAAAAGGGGATTTTGCAAGATTTCTCTCTGATCTAATTTACCTTTTTATCCACTATTTTGGATTCTTAATATTAGTTATCGCAAACCTCACTAATTTTAATTCTCTCCTAAATTCTGAATGTCCAGGATTTATCATTTTGATTATTTCCATTCCGCGAGTTAAAAGTAAAATGCCATTTCGGTTTGTGATTTTAGGAAACGCATTGGTTGAGCTCCTATATTTAAACAGGTTAAAAATCCAACTATGTTTTACTTGTTCATCATCCTCAGTTGCATTTAATTGATTTTCTAGATTTTAGTATCAGAAAACACAATGAGCAATCAGTTGCTATTTATTAAGAAAAATTTTAGAAAGGATTTTTGAGTCCCCATATTTTAGACGGGTTAAGAAAAGAATCTCTTTCTTTGATTTCTTAAGAATCGCTTGATTAACACATTTTTCACTTTGTTCATCAGAGAACACAAAATGTTGGCATTTTCTTTTATGATGTAAGCGTTTCAAGAAGTTAATTATTGAGCTCCCATATAAAAAATGGGTTAAAAAAGAATTAACTCTTTCTCGCTGTGCATAATATTAGCCATTATTCTGTTGCGTAAACTTTCCTTAAATTTAAATTATTTAATAAACATATTATTTATCATCCGGGGCATTCCCTGAACCATTGAAAGAGGATTTGTTTCGCACCTAAATCCCGACTTGTCACCGAATTGGAGCTGGTAGCAAAGTGCAAGGAGTCCGACCTGTAATTAAATTCTACATCTCTTTTTGTTGGCAAAAAAGTAGTAGCTTCTGCCGTTTTCGCAGTTAACCAAAAAAGCTCGTGTTTTTTTAAACATTTCTTCCTTATACTTCAAATCACCGTGATTTAGCCAATTCTTAGAATTTTTTAATCCCATTTACAGGAGAAATTCTTTATGATGTTTCACAATGGGCGAGTATATGACATATACAAATTTCTTTTATTCAAAAATTATAGATTTTCATCTGAGAAAATGTATAAATGGTACATTCATATCATCAAGCTCACGGGAAGTTGAGCGAATTTTTAGTGACAAAACCCGGTCAGCATGAAAGCTGTTTAAAAAGGTACAAATACGTCTTCTAACAAAATATTTATTCAAAACATCTTCTCATTAATAAATTCTGAAGATTTTATTTAGGCCCTGCGGCTTCTTCATGCGCAGGTGTGTACTCTCTTCAAATTATTAATGAACCAGCGAAATCTCACTGATTTTCAGTGAAGTGTAACTGGTCGAAAGAGCCAGAAGTATGTCAATGACAATCAGTGATAATTCACTGGTTCATTCAGTGGAGTTCCGGCACTGGTTTAATAAGTGAGGTTCACTGGTTTCTCAGTACTCGTATTCATCTGGTCGTACGCCTTGTCGTCTGTCAGCTGTTTAGGTATGACACTTATCATTCATCACTATTGTTGTAACAGTTGTAAAATTATCTTTTAAAACCCGCATTTTACTCTCACAATGAATGAAGGCCGGGTTACAATATGATGGGATATAATATGTTGCGCCTAATTGTGGGAAGACCTGTCGTTATGTCAACGTGTCGCGTCGCTCAAAGTCAAACCCAAATGGCCCGGGGCCTTCCCACTTTCAAGCAAAATATCTTATATCCCCTGCTTATTGCAGGCAGGCGGTTATGTTTTCACTAGGATTACCATCTGGGTCGGGTGAAAAACCAGGACGCTCAAAAATTTTCAAGCGATCGCTAAAAAAAAAAGGCCATCAAGACAAAAATGTACCAGATAACCTTGAAAAATGTATGGGAAATGGTATAAATACTGTACTATTATTGTAATTATTGTTATTTACTAATTTAATTATCTATTTAATAATATAATTAGAATTTTTTTTTATTAAACTTATAAATTATTGTATTTATAAATAAATACATGTACACCGAAACACTGTGCAGGTGTACAAAGTACTCAATCGCTAATATTTATCTTTGCTACCGATATTGTAACATGCACTATCACGCTCGTTAATGCCGTGGATAGCGCGCGCATTTCTATAAAGTCGCGTTCAGTATTATGCTGAAACATGCAACTGCGATTGTAGAAAAATAAAAAAATAAAATATTTGCTGTCAAAAACTTGGGTTTCGTAAAAAACCAGGACATTTTGCCTATTTTCAAGAAAAACCCAGGACACCAGGACAGACCTCGAAAAAAGAGGACATGTCCCCAAAAACCAGGGCGGATGGTAACCCTAGTTTTCACACATACAAAATTCTAATGAAAAATCGAAAATTTACATTTTGACCCAAAAATTCCAGTGATTGATTTAAGGAACTTCAAAAAAATATGTTCTTATTTTTACCTTTGTAGGTCACACGAAAACCGGGAGTTTTTTCAAGTTGAAAAATATTTTAGTTATATATTGTTTTAACTTTTTTATTTTCAAAAAATATGTTTTCAGTTTTTTATACGGTTGTTTTTGTGCATTCGATAATACGCACGCATATGTTACGAAAGATAAGAAGAGAAATTTTTTAATTATCGGAAAAAAAACTCTTCGTATACATAGACATATCTTAGGGTAACTAACATTAAATAATGTTGAAGAATACAATTTTGATTTTATTTTGCAGTATCTGAATAAGCACATTCGCTTCGAGGTGAAGAATTATTAAAACATATATTTAATAGACACGCAGAGAAATGTCCTTTTGTGACAAAAGGATGTCTCTTGACATAATTGGCATTTCCTCTCAAATTTAAGGTTGAGAGGATTTTCATTTGTCTCAACATGAATCCTTCTGCTGCAAAAATTATCTTTATGCGACTAACTTCACCTAATCTTGTAGCCAAATCATTCTATTTGTGTAAAAAACATATTCACGTGGTTCAAAACAAAACAGGTCAGAGGACAATGCTTTTGTTTCAAGACAACTTTTTCTCTGAGTGTAATAGAATTCAACATATTATAGAAAATGTCGCAATTTGTACACACTTTAATCGAGCGCGGAGCGCCAGGCAAGTGACGAGAATGTATTCATGAAAGCCATAGGAGCTTCAATAAAAGCAAGACGGGCGTTTTAATCGGGGAAAAAATCCAAGGTTTTTCCCGGCCGTTAAACTACAAAATTAAAACTTATATTCTTTTATAAATTGAACAGTTCAAATATTCCTGTTTAAAATATAAATCTAAGCTACGTTATCATATTCTGTACTCTAGAATAAAGAATAAACCAATAAATTTGTGCATTTTGCAAATTATATCACTTTAAGCAATTCTAAGTTCGAAAAATTAATCGAGTAATTAATTTTTGATTGGTGCGTTTGAAATTAAATTTTCTTAATCCAAATAATTTTAGGATTACGCATTGTGAACTAAACTAAACTAAATTTTAAATGCCACAATATCCAGTGATATGAAATTTGTGCTACATAAAGTAATTTGATAGATTTTTTTAAAAACATTTGTGAAGTGTAAGCAAATCTAATTGTAAATATAAAAAGTTATTCTCGAACTTTAATTTTTAAAGGTCTATGTGCAAACGCAGGTTAAACATAAAGACCGAGCGCAAAGCGCCAGATCTGACTGACGCGCGCGTCTTTTGAAATTTATTAACGGTGTGAAGAATTGTGGTTCACACACGTGATACAGTATAATTCTTTGTGACTAGTTCTTTGGAGGTTACTGGACATTCCTCGATTTCTTCTGTGGTCAATTCTTCAACCGCACCGCTATTCATATTTATTTTCGCCCGTGTTGACGGCCCAAAAACAGGTGAAAATATTGCTCGAAGAACCGTGTGTTTGCTTGCTGATTTTTCGAATATTGCACAAACATCGCCGTTGGACGTTGATAATACAATTTGTTCTCCGGCTGGCATGGGATTGAGGACATGAGTTCTTGTTCTCAACCGAATTGGTCTATCGGAAGGAAAAATGTATCTTCGAAGTTCGAAAATTCGGTTAAGATTGTTGTGCGGAATAAGTCGAATAAATGGAAGATCTTCAAATCTGTATCCAAGTATTTTTGGAAAAGTTTCCCTGAGAGTTGCAGACCTGGACTGCGAACTTAATACTGAAACAAAAAATACAGGATTACATTTTTGTTTTAATTACACAATCGTATGTTGGTACATCACGAGATGTAAATGAGGTTGTAATTGTGGGGCCTAATTCTATAAGCGCTTATAATTTTCTCTCATTAAACGGCTGGAGAAAACATTTTTTAAACAAATAACTATATTTTAAGATTATTTACTTATTTGAGGAAAAACAGAAACAGTAGAGTTGTAGGGATTGTTTTTCCTAAAAAAGTGAGCTATGATTGAATTAAATTCAATAATTTTTAAGAAATTGGTATTTATATATTTATTCTTCGTAAGTTTTAAACTTCCTTAAGAGAAAATAATTTATTTTTTTCATTAAGCATGGCCGATAATACAATAATGTTTCCCAAAGTCTTCCAGTTTCCTTTTCGACATATTTTGATGTCTTTAAGGCAGGATTCTACTTTGAACGCGCGAAAAAAATGCGAAAAAATCCTATTTTTCTAAATTTTTTTAAAAACATTAAGAAAGATATTGATGCAACGCCACGAAACCACGTTTTTAACAAGCGGTAAAAAACGTGGTTAAAAAAAAAAAAATTTATATGTATTTTAAGAGTATATTTATTAAGCACAACAAACCCTACATCAATATCTTTCTTAATTTTGTTTTTTAAATTTACAAAAATAGCATTTTTTTCGCATTTTTTCGCGAGTTCAAAGTAGAATCCTGCCTTAAAATTAAAAATTAATTTAAGAAAACGTAAACCCTAAGCCATTAAAATTTTTCCCAGATATCTTTTTGTAGGTATCGAACATATTTTTTAAATGATATCCAATATTAAAAAATTATTCACAATAAAAATTTTCTCTTTCATCAATAATGTTTCGAATCGTTCAGAAATAAATTTATCCATGAACCAAAATTACTTACAGTACCCTCCCATCTTTCGTGAAAGTCTGGTACTGGGATTCGCGTTAGGTGTGTTCCCCTATGACATTAAAAATCTTTTGTTTTCAATTAGACAGTTGAGGAAACAAGTAGCAGAGAACATTCAGAGGTTATTATGCTAATTCGACACACAAATCCTAAAAAAATTTCTTGTTTGTTACAAGTTGTATACAAAAAAAAATTAAAAAATTGAGAACTCTGGATAGGCATGTAAGTGTCTCCCTATAAACCAATTTGTACTGAATTTGTATTTTTTCAGAATTGACAGCAATTTATGAATTGAAACTAATTTCTTAAATAGGTTACATTGAATGTCAACATTTTTTGAATTTAAAACAAATTATTATGAAGCGATTATAAAATAAAATTCAAGTGCTAAAAGAACAAAAATTATATCTTAAATCTTCCAAAATGCATTTAAAAATGTTTTAAATTGAAAATGTACGTTTAAGAGGAAAAATTTGAATTCTAAAATATTTTCGAATCACGCATTGTAAACTGAATGGTTTCATAATTAAAAAAGGTAACAAGTGAACCTAACATAAAAAAAATTGAAACCAAACTTTTTTTAAATGGCACAATATCAAGTGATATGAAAGTTGTGATATTTAAAGCAATTTGATAGATTTTTTTTCAAACATTTGTGAAATGTCACAAAATGTACTGGTAAATGTAAAAAGTTATTCTTGAATAACCTTTCCGCCCGAGCGCAAAGCGCCAGATTTTACTAACGGGCGCTTTTTTTATGATTTATTATCGGTGTGAATAATTGTGGTGTACATACATAATACTGTATAGTCCTTTTTTATTTGATCTTGGCAGGATACTGGACATTCGGCGATTTCTTCTGGGGTCAATTCTTCAACCGCGCCGCTATGCATGTTTATTTTTGCCCGTTTTCCCAGCCCTGAAACAAATGTAAATATTGCACGAAGTTTGGTGTGTCTGTTTGATGATAATTTTTCAAATACTGCACAGACATCACCCTCAGACGTTGATAATACAATTTGCTCTCCGGTTGGCATGTGATTGAGGAAATGAGTTCTCTTTCTCAATCGAATTGGTTTATCAGAGGGAAAAACGTATCTTCGGAGTTCCAACATCCGATTCGGATTGTTGTGGGGAATAAGTCGAATAAATGCAAGATCTTCAAATCTATATCCAAGTACGGTTGGAAAGGTTTGCCTGAGAGTGGGAGACCTGGACCTGTCACGAAGATGTGGTTCGGCAGGTGGTTGAGACTGGGCAGAATAATGTGGCGTGGCTGTAGAAAGTTTCGTGTCTAGACCATGTCTGCCAGGAGAAGAAGAAGAAGGTCCACAGCGATAAACATCAGGATTAGAGCCACCATCACGCACACGTTCAGACTGTGAACTTAATTCTGAAACAAGAAATACAGGAATAGATTTTGGTTTAAGCATCTACATAATTGTATGGTGGTTCATCACGAGTTGTCAATGAGGTTGTAATTGAGGGGCCCAATTCCATAAACAGCTATAATTTTTTCTTGTTCAACGCCCTTGGCCCATGGAAACTTTCAAAACAAATTGCATTTCTTAAAAGTATATTTTCTTATAGAAAATTAAAATCGACATCTTTTTTTTTGACAAAAAAGTTGTAGCTTTTGCCGCTTTCGCAGTTCTTGCAGTTAATATACAAATACGAATTATTGTGTTTGCCGAAAGAATGTAAAAACAATTGACAGTAGGTGACGTTTTGTACCTCAAGTGGGTCCATATCATCTCACATGCGGCAAGTCTCTCTGCGGCAAGTCACACCTGCGGCATCTCTACCTAGCGGCATCTCTCACCAGTGGAAAGGGGACCAATATTATTTCTTTGGCCAGTCACAGGGGTGCGGTGAGAGATGCCGCAAAACTGTCAATTTTACTGTGAAAAATGTCGCGCGGGAGAGAAGCCGCTAGATAGAGATGCCGCAGTTGTGACGTGCCGCAGAGAAACTTGCCGCATGTGCGATGATATGTCCCCCCTCAAGTCCAAAGGAAACGATAACTTGCGTCAGAGCACCTTTCATACTGCCAAGGTTAATTTTTATTGCAGGGAAATGGTACCCTCAAATTAGCGCCAGATTGACACTTTGTTGTTTCTGTGTTGTTTGATTGAAAGTTACATTTCTACCTAAAAAAATGTATAAATGATACATTCATTCCATCAAGCTCATGGGGACTTGAGTGAATTTTTAGGACCAAAAATGTTCAGCGTGAAAGCTTTTTATAAAGGTATAAATACATCATCGCACGATCATCGCATGCTCTGCAAGAAGTCACTGGCAAGAATTTTCAGTTTATTCTGGCAAAAAAATTGAGCCCACTCATTCAGACATTTTCAAACTGTGTATTTGTATTCAAAACACAAATTGAATTTGTAAATAATATCATTAACAATTTTTTTCCTGATT